>JARFXV010001708.1:2500-295017 GCA_031761425.1 Cosmopolites sordidus | reverse complement strand
GGTACGTTTTTAAATCTTCCTGTGCTCCTTTTTTATGTAAAAGGATCACTTCTGCATTTTTCCATAAGTCAGGTACTTTTTGTTCTTTGAGGCATTTTGAGTATAATTTTGCCAGTGTTTTAGTAACGTCTGACCGCCATCTTTTAGCATTTCGACAGTTACACTGTCATTTCCTGGAGCCTTGCCGTTTTTCATCGATTCTATAGCATTTGTTACTTCCTCCACTAGGATATCTGGCATTTGTTCTTCCGTGGCTATTGTAGTCTTTGATTGGTTCTAATCTTCATATAACTGGGAATAAAATTTTCTGACAATCTCTAACATTTGGGTACGCGCCCTGCACACTGTGCTATCCTCTCGCCTTAAGGCATATGTTAAGGTGGTCCACCAGGGCCCATACGTGAATAATAATAATAATAATAATAATAATATATATATATATATATATATATATATATATATATATATATATATATATATATATATATATATATATATATTATAATATTTAATTACAGCAATTTTTCATTTTATTATTATTTTATATACGGCATTATAGCAGTTTTCCTACAAATCGCCACCAAGGCATATAAAAAAATGTCTTTGTTAAAAAAAGTCACTATTTATTTACAGTTCACTGGTTCACTATCACAGTTTAAGAAATACAAAAATATCTGAGTACACCGCCGGTCTGTCTCTTTACATTCCCTTCTTTCTGTTCAAGAAAATTACTCTCCCCTTCTTGACATTGACACTCCCCATTGTTTATCCGTTATACCGGGTTGCTTCAATATATATATATATATATATATATATATATATATTATATATATATATATATATATATATATATATATATATATATATATATATATATAAAGGTCAGAGGCGCATCAGCAACTAAGCTATTTAGCAACTGGACTTACAGCTTAACGTGGGTTCCGAACCACGGTCATCAGCTTCCGACAAACCCAGGCCAGCACCCCCCTCGGGCTTGAACCCTCTTGCCAAGAAACAATCCCAAACATTTAGGAAGTAAACAGACAGGAAGAAAGAAAGAAAAACAACCATCCGAGCGCTGGAATCGAACCAACTACCGCTCCAGTGCGGCTTCGACACAGCAGCGGCAGGCCGCTGCTCTTACCGTCTGCACCAACGCGACCGGCTATATACCAGGTGTCCCATTAAGGATGGATCGCGGCCGTATCTTGAAAATTATTTTATCCACAGCGTTGGGGAAAAAAAATTGTACTAAAAATGATCATGAGAAATTCACCAAAAATATATTTTAAGCTTCTAAAACGACCGCAAGAGGGCGTGACGAGCTAAACATTTTTAAAAATATTTTTTTTTAAAAAGTGTTAACCGAGTAAGAAAAAGTCTCAGTAATAATTAGCAAACTGTCTCCTACAACTTTATTTTATGACATTTTGTCGTAACTTCGCGAATAGAGGGGTGGGGGAGTTTTACCTATTTAGATAAAAAGTCGTCTAATGTCCGTTTGCCTAAACCAATTTTCCTTAATTTGGATTCATTTAAAAGGCAATTGCTGGGACAGTCAGATAATCTGGGAGATAAATTATTTAATTTATAAATGAAACCGCGAGGTGGCGTTACATTCAACAATAGTTTTTTAAAGTTTTGTTCAGTTTTTTCAAATGGAATGGTACAGCTTTTATTACATGGCTAGAAAGGTAATTCAAAGAGGAATCATCCAGTGAAAACCCGAAATCGATATCTCAGACATGTCAAGAGATATTTCGATTTTTCTGAAAAAATTAGTTATTATTTCACTACTACCTGCATTAAGTTAAAAAAATATTAACCTAATGTTTGCCTTCCTTCACACTTTACCCAGACTTAGTTAGGACTGGTCCAAATTCTTCGTGCCATATTAATTTGGAGCGTGTTTAAAGGCCAACGGGCCAACAACGAGGATAATAATAATAACAACAGTCAAATAAAATTAACAGCACAACAATCTAATAATTAACAAAATCTGAACTTTAACGCCTTTCTAAATGTTCAAAATGTCTTCCATCCTTAGAAATGCAAAGATTTATTTTTCGACGAGTACTAAAAACGTCAGCTTCAATTTCCGCTCTTGAAATGCTGGTTATTGAATTTTGAATTCTTTCAATCATGTTTTCTCGTGTGGTAGGACGAGTTTGAAAAACAACGTCTTTTAGTCTTCCCCACAAGTAAAAATCGAGGACTGTCAAATCCGGTGAGCGCGCCGGCCACGAAAATAAACTACCCCGTTCTATCCAACGATTTCGAAACGAAGCATCCAAGAAGTTTCGAACCACCTGCGAGAAGTGGGCAGGGCATCCACCATGCTGGTACTACATTTGTCTTCTTGTTTCCAACGAAACATCTTCCATTAATTCTGGCAGTCCATTTTGTAAAAAATTAAAATATGTTTCACTATTCAAATGTCCATTAAAAATAAAGGGACCAATAATTTTGTCTCCCAAAACACCACACCATATGTTCACACTCCATCTATTTTGGTGGTTGATTTCTAACATTCAGTGTGGATTAGCAACTGCCCAGTAGTGCATATTATGTAAGTTAACGCCTCCATCACTGATAAAAGTAGCTTCATCAGTCCATAGTATGCGTTTTAAGAATTGTTTATTTCCACTACACATATTTTTTAACCAGTGACAATAGTCTAACCGTCAGTCGAAATCGTTATCCAAAAGGGCTTGGTGTAAGACAACATGATAAGGGTGCAACTTGTTATCTCTTAAGATTCGATGAACGGATGTCTTGCTAACACCTAATTCTCCAGATATTTGTCTGATACTTAAATGGGGGTTGGTTTCAACATAAGCCAGAACATTTACGACATTATCTCCATAACGAATCGAACGTAACCTGGTGCGGACTGGATCTGGATGCACAATTCCTGTTTCTCGTAAGCGTCTTGCTAGACGTGTAAACACCTTCTTTGAATAATGCCTTCTTTCGGGATATTGACTTGCATATTGCCGCTCTGCAATACATGCATTTTCAAAACATTGGAAATACACCGCCAACATGTCATAGGCCTCGTTATTCGTAAAAGGCATTGTTAGATATTATTATAATAATTATTAATAATCAATAAATGCAATGTTGAAAATGTAATGCATTTCAAAACTGACAAGTTAATTTGACTGTTTTTGTTTATTTCCATGGTTCCCTTACACTCTTTGTGTAATGTACCTACGGATTGCATGCGTTTATTTGGAAACCCGAAAACGCATAATTTCTTTCATCCATTCATTTAGTTTAAAAGAAAGAGTAGGTATATTTATTAATGACTGATTTCAATATTCTGTCAAGTAGTATTTAAGCATCACAAAAGAGAAAATGCAACAATTGGGGAAAGGCATTTTTTCCGCTTATGTAATTAAATTGGAAAATATTATCAAGGTCAGGATTAGAACATTTATGATGATTGATACTGAATAAAATACTGAATGATACTGAAAATTGTTGCTGTTGCGATCGCGACCTAAATATTAAGACCAATTTTTAACTTAATATTACGGTAAAAATTAAAACTAACTGATTTTTCTCATAAAAATCGAAATATATCTTGACATGTCGGAGATATCGATTTCGGGTTTTTACTGGACGATTCCTCTTAAAATTTCCTTTCTTGTATTGTATTTATATCTTGTATTTATATATATATATATATATATATATATATATATATATATATATATATATATATATATATATATATATATATGGCATCTACCTATTCTTGATGTGGGAGCATGTGTTGGTGCCCTTAGGAGTCTAAACATCCAGAGACGAAACATATGCCCTCCAGCTGAATGGATGGGTCGGGCTCATCTCCACTCAAACAAGCAACAAAAATGCTCATTAACGCGGAGACACAGGTTGTTGTGTGTTCCACATGAGATTGTGGAGTCCAACGGTTCGGTGTATAATGACACTCAACTGCTGTTGTCTCATTGGACGCAGTCCAAAGAAATTTGACACTACATAGGGCCGCCATCCGAGGGAAGTCGGCGAATACATTGATTGTTGAGGAGTCTAAACATCGAGAGACGAAACATATGCCCTCCAGCTGAATGGATGGGTCGGGCTCATCTCCACTCAAACAACCAACAAAAAAATGCTCATTTATGCGATATTCTTGTGACTACAATGAAATCTTGTGACTACAATAAACTACAAACAATTTAGCACTAATTTCATTTCGTTTTTTCGTATTAGTATCAATATTTACTGCCTTGAACAATATCTATTGTTTTACCTGCATAATTACTCACACTACAAAAAAAATTAACTATACTACATTTATTAGCATTGTTTGTAGGCAAAAATAAGCAAAAAAAAATCGAGTATTCTTTAATGCGGGTTCCAGTGTGATGGAGCTCCTTAAAAACATAGCTTGGTAAAGAGTCATTATGCATCCAGCAGGCCCATCTCTGGCGATATGGGTTAAACACAAACCCAGGGAGTTAATAATCAAAGGGGTGTTCACTGAGGTTAATCGGTAATAGATCACCGTCGTTCTGAGCCCATGTTAAGCTGAACTTCCACTCACTAAATAACACCAATTGCTGAAGCCCCTCTAAGCCTAAAAAAAACTTAACTGAATTGTAAAATGATAATATTTCTAATCATTACATTTTCAAACATTTCTAATCATTGCACTTGAAAATACTTCAACCATAATGATCCAATCTTAACTGTGATCCAAAAGTAGGTTGACTGTTTAAATACAACACAAAATATGTATTTCCTCCTTGAAATTTATTGTATCTCCATTAAAATAATCTCCTCTCACTACAATATACTTATTCCAACGTTTTTTCTAGTCTTCGAAACAGTTATGATACTCGACTTCTGGATTTCTTTCAAAGCGGCCAGCTAGTCCTCTTGAATGACTTCTATAGACTCAACGGTCACATGAATTTTTCAATTGAAGGAATAGCAAAAATCGAGCACAATGTAAAAAGCTAGCACAAGTGTAAAAAGTATCGTATATATTTTACATTTGTTGGTTCTTGACACAACGTCCGATTTTAAGTGCTTGTAGGCTTTAGTAGTTCTGAAGTAGATCTTGTTTGCCAGATATATTCTTATCTTTACTTCTGCATTGGTACTGTTGCTGTTTGTAACTTGAAAGCCTAGATACGCAAACTCATTCATGAATTCAATATTGTGTTTATCAATGGTTAGATTCTGAATTGAGCGCAGTCTTCCAGTTACATACTCCTGCATGCATGTATTTCGATTTTTGTATATTAATTTGTAGCCCCATCTGTCTTGTAGTCTCTTCAAGTACAAGGAATGCCTGTATCACGTCTCTTTTAGTTCTAGTTATAATATTCACGTCATCTGCCAAGAATAATAATTGTGTACTTTTGTTCATTATTATACCTCTTCTGTAAATATCTGCTTGTCTGATCGCCTTCTCCAATACTGTATTAAATATATACGGAGTCTCGTATGGGTATGAAATGGACGTGATGTTTCATTTTGGATTGACGACTTGAGATAAGGTCAACTTCAGAAGGACTATCAGATAGAATGGAATATCAAATTCGTGCATCACCTGGTATAAGGCGTGCCTATTAAATGTATCGTATGCGCTTTTAACATCAACAATCATGCGATGCGTCTCTATTTTGAATTCGTATGTTTTTCCAATATCTGACTAAGTGTAAGTATTTGATAGGTCGTCGATCTTCCGCTTTGAAAACCACCCTAATATTTCCCAGTTATACTTTTAGAGTATGGCTTAAGACGTTCCTGCAGGATATTGGCCAGAATCTTGTAGGCACTATGCAACAAGACAATTCTACGGTAGTGTTGTTGCAGTCCAGGGGGTCGCCTTTTTTAGAGCACCATCACCACTTCAGCGAATTTTGTTTTAGACTTCAGTACATTAAAAATATCTTCAAAAAGGATAATTTGAGTTTAGAGGACTAAAAAGTAACACGATGCCATATTTCACGAGTACTGCGCTTGATCGATGACATTGTTTAAATTTTTGGTCAAAAATTCGCAAACCAAGATTAATAGACCTTCTCTTTCACAAATCTGATCTTTTCCGCCGAATATATCCTCTCAAAAGGTGAGATAATATTCTTTCTTAACTGTTTGAACCTCCAGAAGAAATTCCGTGTGGACAATAATAACATGATAACCAAGAAAACAGTAAACATGACTTTTATTTTCAAGCGATTTAGTATTTTTCAGTGGCGACTCGTTATCAAAGCACCATTCCTAAGCTTGTTGCCTGTGTTGCATATAAAATTCATCAATCCACACCTCATCAGCCATTATGATGTATTTCATTAATATAGAGTCTGAATTCGCTTATTTAAACATATTTTCAGTAACCTATTTATGGTACTCTTTTCGAACAAAATTCTGTTCCTGTCCAAATGCCTATTCATCAACTAAAATTATAGAAATGGATTCGTGAAACATGTCCAAAATCTGAACCATCTCTGTTAACCTGATCTGACGACTTTCCATCACCAATTCTTACAGTTTGCCAAAGTTTTCGTCAGCCATAAAACGTTTCGGTATTATTTGAATGCTTCGTAGTACTCATATGAGCATATTTTCGATAAAGCCGAATCACTTTCACAAGAAATTTCGTTTGCAATATAAAATTTAAGGCAAACTCTTTGTTCGATATTTTTATCCATTTTAAAAATCGCAGACCATACTTTGGCTAAACTATCCAACAAATGTAAATTGGTAGACAGATGGCGTTAAAATTGCGTGGCAATTAGGAATAATTTATTTCTAAGTTTCACATTGTTCTCTCAAATGACTCAATATGTTACTCTTCCTAAACTAATATTTTTCTTAAACTTATGTAAGTAAACAAATGTAACATGTAAAAAACAAATATAAATTGGTAGACAGATTGCATTAAAATTGCGTGACAATTAGGAATTATTTATTTAGAAGTTTTACATTGTTCTTTCAAATGACTCAATATGTTACTCTTCCTAAACTAATATTTTTCTTAAACTTATGGTTATGTACATCAAACTGAAGTAATTTAGGATCGATAACATGTCTTTTTAATACCAATTTCAACTGCTATTATCACAATTGTTTTCTTTAACTTGACGCTCTTGAAATAGTTTAATTTCTGTTATATTCTGAACTACGTGCATTAACTTTTCACTTTGTTAAAATTGTCACAATACCGAACAGAAGGACGAAGTATTGAAACCTCGAAAGTCCCATTTTAAACCTCATGAATACTGATTATTTATATGCTGGTAGATTTTTAAATATTACCCAACAATTAGAAAAGTATGTAGAAAAAGCAATAATCGGCGCTACTTGATTGCTTTTAATTATATTTTTTATATTTTTTATATTTTTTATATTTTTTATTTGTGTTGTTTTAATTTTTTATTTGTGTTAAAGTTGAGGTATATCACGTCAGCATTGTCAGTTTTTACGACGCCTCTTGAGTAACACATTTCAGACCCATAAATTATTTTCAAAACTAACGCAAATATATTTTTTACTCTTAAGAGCTAGTTTATATATTGAGACTTTTCTAATTTTTCATAAATATCTAAACCAATAACAAGTTTAAATTTAAAATGTGTGTAACAATATAAATTCCTCTTTTGAATGAATAAATTCCACTTAGTACAAATTAAATGTTTAAAGCCATCCTTGTAATTAACCTGGCCATTATGAACATGTTGCCTTAATGTTTGTTAACTTTATTACTTTGATTTCAGTACCAAGTTGAAAAAAACTTATTGTTTAATATCGTTACAATATTTTAAATATACGTGCAAAGTTAAAAATTCCTTGGCTGGTTCTGTCAACCATTCATTCACACCAGCAATTTAATCTTGGTTTTCAAGAAATATGAGTTCGTAAATGTTAGATGTTCCTTTAGCTTACGAATTAAAAAATAGTCGCTGGAATTCAGGCCTAGAATGAAACAAAACGCTTTGACCCAATTTTCCCTGTTTTTTTTTTCTTTTATTGCTTCACGAACTTTAGGAGTAAAATTCACATAATATTGGATTGTGGTGATGGGCCTACGTACAAAAAAATCTCTTCAAAGATTATAACAAAAAAATAGTGTTGTAATCTTGCCAGTGTGAAAAATTGAACCACGAAATTTTCGTGGAAGTTTTGAACCATTATGGAGCAATTTCATACATTTCCTTCCTGGCACAACTTGTCGGAATGAGGACAGCCAGAATGGGGTTTCTTCTCTCGCTGAGGGATTGGGATTAACCACAGCAGTTAAGTCTATATTCTGCTGATGTTTATGAGATCCTACTGACAACTGGCGTTCATCATGCCGTTGTGAACGAAAGCACTGTGGGTTTCGATGTCGATGTTTCGATAGTCCATGATTAAAATGCAATTAACTCTTCAGAGGTCCCTCCGAGATTGGTTGGCATGGTTAGATCCCCAGCCGTAATGCTATTCTCAGATGGGTAGCTGCACTTCGAACGAAGGGTTTATTAATGAAAACAAAGCCACCTGGTCACTCTCGATCATCCCTCTTACTCTGCTAGGCGGCCCGCTTCTGAACTGGGAGTAAGTATAAAGCGGATTTTGCATAACGATTTGAACTTTCACCCATATGGATTGATTATTATTCAAGTCTCAACAACGACTCACATAGGCTCAAATAGTGCTTGACTTGTTTAAAGAAAGATAAAATTTGACCATCATCATAAGCCATGAAGGACAATTTAAATTGAATAATCGATAAACAAAACTGCCGACGATAGACCTCAGAAAATCCTCATGAATTACTCCAGAAATCATTACACAGTCCAAAAATTGCTGTGTGATGTGGTATTGGCAAGTCTGGAATGTTCGAGCCATTTTTTTCGAAGAAGATGAAGCCATTAATTCAGCTCGCTAAGTAACCAAATTTTAAAACCTTTTGAAACCAGAACTTCGGAGACGAAGAATCAATAGGAAGGATCTGTGGTTTCGACAAGATAGGGCCACTATTCATACGGCCAGAACTTACATCAGTGGTTATTGAGCTGCATTCCTTAATCAAGCAATTTCTCGCTTTGGTTATATCTTGTAGCCCGCTCAGATTTTGAACCTTTCAAAGAGTGATTTTTATCTTCGCGAGTGATTTTTATCTTTTTAACTTATACTTAAAATGGTACCAAAGGTCTGTCCGTGAAAATATCCATCACTTGAACGACATTATTTTCCACACTTAAGCACTCATTGACAATGGCATATTACACTAATTATTTTGTATAAGAATATTTTTCATTATATATATTAGACTTTGTGTGTGTATGGATGTAGATGTACACCTAAATCTCAAAAATGAATCATTCTTGTCAGTTCAATTAGAATAAACTCAAGATGCGTGAAAAATTCTAAAAATAGAAAATATATTTTCATCTTGATACGCCCGGTCAATTAATTAGCTTTGAAGTTTTACCGTTAAGAATTTCTCACAGGAAGAGACATATCCCGATAGTTTATTTTCTTTCATTGGATGTGGTATCAGATCTAATATATCGCCACAATTTGACAGAATTTACGCTTCATTTCCTGGCTATTCTCTCAGATTATCTGGTCAATTAATAAAAACGTATAATTAAAATATAACGATAATGTAGTACGTCATAAGCCAGGTGTGACTGACGCGACCGGCATAGGTGGTAATCGAACGAAACAAAATCAAATAATCTACAATGCTAGTTTTGAAATTTTTGAACAGACTCCCTGTTTACATCTTCCGCTGTCGTAAATGAGTAATTGGTTAGGAAAAGAAAATAATTTTTACCACTGAAACTCTTTCATTCATATGCCAAATGTATTCGATAGATTTACATAAGTAATGTCGTTTTTTGACAGTACGAGCGATACTAAGAAGTCAAAATAATGATGAAATTCTTTTGTCTTCCTTAAACTTAAAATAGTTACAAAAATTCACCATTTTTATATTTAATACTAATATAAATTTTAAAAATAATAATATAAATTTTATAATTAATAATAAACTATTACATATTTATAAAAAGTAACGAATTCCCTTCGTTATTATTAACACGTGGTTCGACAAAAAAAAGATGTGACCACATAAGAACATTATATATTATTATTAATGCAGTTAAAATAAACCAAATTGAAAATAATTATTTTATTCAATTACTTTTTTTCCCACAATCACCTAAGAAAATGTCAAATAACAAATGAAATATAAAATTTGCACATTGTCCCTTAACCAAGTCTATGCTATGTATGTTCTATAAGATCCCGCCGTTTTTTTTTTAAGCGACCAAGTTTTATTGAATAAAGCAACATTTATAACAATTTAATCAATGATGTATTCTCCATCATTGTTAACGCCCTGCTTCAACCTCTCGACCAATTTATTAATGCCGTTTCACCAGAAATCACCGAACCTGGACTGGAAGAAGTTGTTAAGCCAGTTTTCGCAGTCCTCATCGTTGGCGAAGGTTACACCTTTCATTTGGTTGGACAATGAGCGAAAGAGGTATTAATGCCAGTGCCACCAGACGCAGATCATGTCTTTCTTTGTCGCGTCTCCTGCAGTCACCCACTCCTTCCTTTGATTCATATTGACATAGAGATACGATTTCTCATCTCCCCTAACGATTCTGTACAAGAATCGCTGCTAGTGGTCGCGTGCTGTTCGGGGTTGGGCGAGATTTTAAGCAGCCTGGTTGTTGCGATTTTCCTTGTTGTCGTCCATTAGTTTGTGTAGTACTCAAACTCCAAGTTTTCGAAAAAATCCCACAAGTTGAAGATATCGAGAGATTGTGGCAAGGCCACAGTTCATCTTCTCAGCCAATTTTTGACATCCATCCTCCTAGATTAAGATGGTCCTTGTCAAAGTAGGAAAGTCGACCAAAGCGGAGCATGTCGTCCAGGTCAAAGTTTTCATTTTTATATCATGCAAACTAATCTTGAGCGGTCCGATCAGCTATAGCGTCCTCTGTACATACGGCACAAATATCTCGAACTGCTTCTGTAGCTTTTTGACCACAACGAAATGCGAAATATAGCAAGTGTCGAAAATTAAGTTTTCTGCCGCCTGGAATTTCCATTTCAAAAATCTAAAAGTTAATAAAATCAAAAAAGGGCTTTTGAATGAACCAGGTGTGGCAGTTAATAATTTTTATTTTTTTTTTTTTAGAGATGACGCTGGAAACAAGGGTCGGTTCACAGTCTCATCTCTTATGTAATTTTGTTCCTACGACAGTACCTTTCAAAACGCCATTGATGTTTAACCGATTTCGAATTAGTGTCATATTTTTTCGTGTAGTAAACATGTCGAGTTTCGAGCCAAATAAAGAACATTTGGGGCACGCACTGCTTTTTTTGTTCAATCAAAAGAAAAACGCGAGTGAAAACCGTCGTATACTTATGGACTTACCAACGCAAGACGCTTGTGGGCGTTGGTTTAGACCAGGGGTCTCCAACTGGCCGCGAGCCAAATCCGGCCCGCTAGTATCATCAATCCGGCCAGCAACTAGCGAATTTAGCAAGTGTATGCTCGTTTAGGGCGCGTACTGGGCGATTAGTTTAGAAATTATAGATAGTGGCAGGAAAATTAAAGCGCTTTTGGCTCTTGGAACTTACTGGAGTAATCAGTATGGCCCTTAGGCTGGAAAGCTTGAAAACCCCTGGTTTAGACGATATTCAGATGTGGAGATTTCGACTTGAAAGACAAAGTATAGGTCAAGCGAAAAAATATATAGATACCGAATTGCAAATATTGTTGGAAGAAGACGATATACAACATACAACTCAACAACAAATGGCAGATATGTTAAATGTTGGTCGCCGAACCATTTATGATCGTCTGTATGCCGTGGGAAAAATCCAGAACACAGGAAAATGGCGATATAGGCGAATAGCGAAAAACGGTGTGCGAAGTTTTGCTTTCTCGGCATGAAAGAAAGACTTCTTTACATCGGATCGTGATTGGAGACGAAAAATGGATATATCTCCAGAACCCAAAACGCAGAAAATTATGGGTTGATCCAGGACAACCAACAACATCGACCGCAAGACCGAATCGCTTTGGAAAGAAGACAATGCTGGACATTTGGTGGAATCAGTGAAACAGTTAAAACCATTCGCTACCATCAACAAATGATCAATTTAAACCATGCATTGATCGAAAATCTAACCACAATGGGCTACAAGACACGGAAAAATAATTTTGCAGCACGACAACGCCCCATCACACAAAGCAAAAGCGGCCAGGGCCACCATTTCTGCCCTTGGCTGGGCCCCCAAGTCGCCGTCCTCACCAGACTTGGCCTCTTCTGACTATCACTGGAGACATTGATGTTTCACGCACGTTCCATGAAACACTTAAAAAATTACGGAGATGTCGAAAGGTGGCTTGATAACTGATACGCCTCAAAAGATGTACAGTTTTTCTGGGAGGGCATCCACAAATTACCAGAGAACTGGAGAAATATGCGGTTAGCAATGGTGCATACTTTGAATAAACCATCTATTACCTTTCTACCAAATTAAACGTGTTTATTTTAAGAATAAATTAAGAATTATTAACCTCCACACCTGGTATTCACTTAACCAAACAAAATAAAAATGGAGAAAGAAGAAACGAATTATTTAAAACGGCGGTAACTTATAGAACAACCCAATACATCTTTATTTTTTCCTCGTAAACGATAAATAGAAATCCTTTGTTTAAGTTTTGTTACCTTATTTGCAATTAGGAATCCATCCGTTCGACTTGAAACTGCTGAAAACCAATAAACGTTTCCGCTGAATGATTTTTGTTAAAATTAAAATAAAACGTTGGTCGGACGTATCTCCGGTCTTCCGTTTGGCAGTTTTCTGCCTGAAATAATCCCGGATGAATATAATAAACAATCATTAAGTTCACTATTATAGCTCTTTGTTAAATATACTTCCCTGCCAACGAGCCAAATGATAATATGGTAGCCATAAACCGGATTTCCATATTCCATATTTGATATTGATCTTGTGTTGATCTTTTAATAGTATTGATGAAAATTGCGTACGTTATCTCTTTTATTACCAAGTTTCAGATATTTCTTTTATTTCCACATCAAAATTATTATAAAAGAGATGGTACACATATGATTAATTATAACTATTGACAGTGTGTCGAAAAAATAATTTTATTTTAAAAAATTAGCTATTTTGGTCAAATAAATCATTTTTATTCAAAATACATCCCTTCCACATCAACATACCGATGGGCACGTTCAACCAACGCTAAACATAGATTTTTATGTCGTTTTTCGGAATCAACATTGTCTTCTCTCGTGACTTCTGGAAATTTTTTTCCAATTTTTTTTATTTCGGTGAGACCGAGAACTTTCACTTAGCACTTTGGCGCAATTTTTACGCACTAATGATCGGACTTGAGCACGGTAATATACAGTTTTCAGATTATGTATAGTTTCAATAGATGGCACTAGTAGTTTTCTTTAAATTTAAAATATTCCATTATTTTTCTGACTTACTGACTAGATAGCATGATACAAAGCTTCAGATACGAACATTTAGTTCTCAGTTTGTAAGGATTGAGTAAAGCAAACAAAATTTGACATTTAATAATCCAAAAAGGGATAAAATTGAAGTTGCAGCTGTCGTAAAATACAGTGTTTAAGCGAATTTAACCTCGGCGAGCCTTAGTTAGTTAGATTCCATTTTAAAATATCCCTCCTGTTCGTTTTCCGACGATAAGAAAGTAACTTACTGTATTTACACGTGGTCATCCATTCATTGAGGCCCATGAACGCTGTAGAGGTCAGAACAGCCATAACGACCTTTAGAAAATTCAAAAAATCCGCAATGACATTGTAAGCATCTCGACTGATGCTATATTTATTAACAATAGACCAAAGACGCATTTGAATGAATACGCAAGAGTTTTTAGACTTATTTAAACGTAATTCTGCTAAGTTTCTTCGATGTGTTATAACAACAGATGAAACATTGATTTACTATTACACGTCAGAAATGAAGCAGCAGTCCAAACAGTGGATGGAAGCAAGTGATTGTGCGGAAAAAACTGAAAACGGTTCCATCTGCAGGAAAAGTCATCAGAAAATCTCGTGATGTGGTGAATCACCTGGAAATGTTACGCTTCCCTACTATACCAATTAAAAGGTGCTATTTCGACTAAACCTCCACATCTGTCTGGATATAAAGTTCTCTTTTATTATGATAATATACCTACGCTTCAAAGTTCTTCAATATGCGTCGTATTCGCCTGATTTGTCGTATTCGTCCAGCGATTACTTTCTGAAGAAATGGCTCGCTGCGTGAAGATTCACTTCAAATAATACGGTCAAGGCGTATATTTTCTTTCTTATTATTATGATTCAAGCAAATTGGTCTCTCAATCATACCATTATTTAATCCTAGTTGCCAAACACCAAAAAGTACGATTTACTCCTGAGGAGGTAAGTATGTAAAATAAAAGGTTCTAGTCGCATCTAACAATATAATTTTTATCCAGTTAATTTACGTAGACTGATTCTGAATTAAGGTATTTTTTACATGTTCCAGTTGCATAGTGAATTCCATGACAATATAATGTTTTTTGATTGAAATTGATATTCACGATTTTCTGATTGACACAAATGTAAACTAATCGTTCGTCATTCTCTTTGATCGCTCACACAAAGTAACGTTCTAACATTTTACATTTTGTAACTACCGATATCCATAATTTAGTATCCATTGGATATTTTTAAATCATTTATATGCACTTTGATTCCGTCGCTTCTACATACGTTACAAGTATTTTACGGCAGCTTTTAACTCATAAAATGAACATACTCCAATTATTATCCACTCAATTGGAATTCTAAAACAATGAAAAATAACCCAATGAAGAATTTACTATTTTCATCAACTTCCCTTCAGAAAGCATTAATTTGTATTAGTTAGTGAGGACTTCTATTTTTTTTTTAAATCTACATTCAACTTCTAAATTTTATGTTAAAAATACATAATCAAAAAGTGGCACGTCATATAATTCTTCTACAAAACTGTCGAATAATTTTGTGGTGATGATGATGTATGGAACCCAGCCATTGAAAGATATTTTGTTAGCTTTAAAAAATCCTAATTGGAAGGAAGGATAGTAACATTTAGAGTCAAATAGCCAAGATATATGTAATTATTGCCAAGTATTGTAAAAACAGTTGTGGATAAGACTGATGAATTTGTACAATACGATTTTGAAATGAAACTCGAAATATCGAAACCAATTTGATTTAAAGTATTAATATTCAATTTATACGCAGACAAAATAATTGATCGAAATATTTTTCGCCTAACAATAAAAAAAAAAAAATATATATATATATATATATATATATATATATATATATATATATATATATATATATATATATATATATATATATATAGCACAGAGACAGTTAGAACGTAAAATTGGTGTATATCAAGCAGGTTTTCGACCGGGCAGATCCTGCCCTGAACAGATCCTGAATCTAAAGTTGATCTTAAGACATCAAAAACTGTACAATAAAAATCTCGTCTGTACATTTGTGGATTTAAAAAAAGCATATGCTTCTACTGGCCGCGAATCTTTATTCCAAAGCTTGAAAGAACAAGGACTAGATCTGAAAACACTGGCAATTATTAAAGCAACATTATCTAACACAAGGTCAAAAGTTAAATTCATGAGTGACATCTCAGAGCCATTCCAAATTAAAACTGGAGTGAAACAAGGGGATGGACTCTCGCCACTCGTATTTAACTGTGTTCTAGAAAAAGTAATACAAGAGTGGAGTGACAAAAAGTCGGCCCTGAATATTGACCAGCCCATTAAACTGGGGAGAATCAACATCAAAATAAATTGTCTGGCGTTTACTGATGATTGACTAGCAATTTTGGCTGAAGATATATTAACGGCACAAAAACAGATTGAAATCCTAATAGAAATAGCAGAAAAGGTAGGACTTCAAATTTCCTTTGAAAAGACACAATACATGACCTGCAACAGACTAAGAACACCATTTCTAAAAACAAAATATGGTAGCATCAGACGAGTCTCTCAGTTCAAATATTTGAGTGAAATAATCATGGAAAATGGGTTGGAAAAGCGGCCAATAAGGGTAGATGTCAAAAAATGGAAACGGCAATGAGACTTACACAAAATATTTACAACAAAAAATGCATATCTAAAAACACAAAACTGAGACATTACAACACAGTTATTAAACCAGAATGTCTATATGGGGCAGAAACGCTCATTTTGAATAGAAAAAGAGACATCGAGGACATTGAAAAGAAGGAAAGAAAAATCCTAAGAAAAATCACAACATACCGACTTCGAGAAATCAAACAATACACGGATATACATAGCGATATGAGAAAAAGAAGACTTAAGTTTTACGGACACATAAAACGGATGAATCCGAGTAGGCTAACTAGACAAATATTCGAATTTTATGAAAATAGGAGTAGAGCTAAAGTAGAAATAATTAAATGGATTGCTGCAATCAAAGAGGATCTAAGATCAGCAAATATTATACAAAGTGAAATTCAGGATAGAGGCTTGTGTGTTTCAGACACAAGATTAACGTTTGGGAGATTGGCCAGAGAGAAAAATGTAGGAAGTTTGGAACAACTTGGTCTGACGAAAGGAAAAAAGCTCATAGCGAAAGAATGAAATTAGTATGGGCGCAAAGAAAGACTAACGACAACAAACGCCTCTAATTGTACTTCGCGAGGTCCACCAGGGCCCATACGTGAATAATAATAATAATAATATATATATATATATATATATATATATATATATATATATATATATATATATATATATATATATATATATATATATATATATAAACCATATATATATATATATATATATATATATATATATATATATATATATATATATATATATATATAAACCATATATATATATATATATATATATATATATATATATATATATATATATATATATATATATATATATATATATATATATATATATATATATAAACCATATATTATATATATATATATATATATATATATATATATATATATATATATATATATATATATATAAACCATTCTATTTCGCATAACTTCATTACGTTATAACCACCATTTTTAGAGATTCAAAGACATGGTCAAGTCGGAATTATAAAGTCCGTCTTTATGAAATATCTACATACATACATTAACTATCGAGCTAAAATCCTAGACAATGCTTTATTAATAATGTGTGTATAATAATTAGTGTAATAATGTGTATATAACAAGTATAGTTTTTTTTATAAATGGTAGATCAGGAATCACGCCATCATTTGTTTTGGTGCCATTTTTTCCCTGGCATTTATGACAGTTTGGGTCAGGCTGTTCACTGTCGGCATAACGCTCTCCTTTCACCGATAAATGAACTTTTTCGAAGAGGTAGAATTCGCAGGGAGCTAAATCAGGCGAATATGGTGAGTTATTGGTGGTTAAAATGCCATTTTTGGTAAAAAAAAAACAGTGATGAGCATCGAGCGATGGGACGGCGCATCGTGCAACAAGCGCTAGCTGCCTTGTTGCGGGTATTGTGGCCGCACACGATGAATACGCGACAACAGACGCTTCATAACATCAAGATAAAACACAGCATTGATCGTTAGGCCAGGTGGAATGAACATTGTGCACAATTTCCTCCGAATCATAGAAACAAATCAACATTGTTTTGATTTCTGACTTATCAATAAGAGTTTTCTTCAGGTTTGGCTCGCTCGGGTGCTTCCATTCGTCACTTTGGCGCTTGGTTTCTGGATCATATTGAAGACACCACGTCACATCACCAGTAACAATGTTGTACTTGAAGTTTTCGTTGTTTTTCGATCATTTAATAGAGTTCTTGCAATGTGGATTCGAAGCTCAATGTTGGTCGTCAGTCAATTTGTGTGGAAGTCCCAAATAACGATGAATTGAATCTTTGGACATGTTCAATACCATTTTCATATGTCGCAGATTTTTTCGGATTAGGAGTCGTTTAAACCACCCGTGGACTCTGCCACGGGATAAACATCATACACTTGTTTCGTTACTTAACGTTTCGGTGAATGTTTTACCAAGTTTAAAAGAAACCTAATATTTGCTCTTTTATTTTTTCTTTTTTTGGGTTTATCGCCACGATCTAAAACTCAAAAAATTCAAAAGTATCTATTCTTATGTAAATAAAGAATCACTGGATAAAAAATAAAAAACCACACGGGTTTTTTCTCAGTGATGGCAAATTTCTCAGTGATTCTTTTTTGTAATAAATTTGCCCAACGAACAAAATTTTTAAAATATAAAAATGTTCTAAAATAAATACAAACTTTTGAACGTTAACGTTTCGGGAGGTCTTCTCGCCCCGTTTTCAACGCGAATCTAAAAAATAAATTATTAATTTCTATATATAATACAAAGATAGGAAGTAAATATAATTTTTGTATATGTCAATGATACTTACATTGACAATAATAGTTTTTAATGACAGTGACATACTACCAAAAAAATATATAGGTGAGGTTTACTGTGTGATTGTTTACTGTAGTGATTGCGTATTGAAATACTTGAATGTTTTTAATTGTATTCTTTAGAATCGGGAACCGTATTAAATTTTAATCTACCGAAGGCATAGCAATACAGTTATTTTTATTTAAATTAATTATAGCGGTTTCTTTTAATCTTCTGTATTTTGTTACCGATTCTTTTATACCGTTTTGAAATTATTCCAATTGATTTTATGTCCCGATTCCCATGCGTGTTGACAAATTCTAGATTTATTAAAATCGCCCTTTCTAAGAAGGTTTTTATATTCTTTTATTCAAACATCTAACGGTCTAGATGTCTCACCTATATAAAATTTGCTATATTCGCAGGGAATTTTATAAACCACATTTTTGGTATTTTGTTGTATGTGTGTTGTTTGGTTTGGTTTTTGTTAATATAGATCTAAGAGTATTTCCTTGTTTTAAATGTCGTTCTTATGTTGTATTTATTTACACCTACTATTTTAATTGTGTTAGAAATGCCGCGGATGTAAGGAATTGTGAGGTTAATTGTTTGAGAGTTATTAATAACGTGTCTGTTTTTTCTGGTATCAAAAGTTTTAAACGATTTGTCTATGACATTTTTTGGGTAATTGTTTTTTATTAATTTTTTTTTTGTGTCTTTGATGTGATTTGTTTCTTATTATAGCGTATCACTGTCGGTACAAACAAGTTTTGTTCTGTCATATAAACTTTTAATGACTCCTATTTTGACTGATTTTGAGTGGTTGGAAAATAAATTGAGATACCTATCTGTGTTTCGTTGTGAATACCTGTCGGTTTTCTGTAAACTGTAGTTTTTAATGTATTGTTTTGTTTTAACATTAAAGAGTCGAGGAATGGCAATATATTCTCCCTCTCTATCTCTAAAGTAAACTTAATTGTAGGCTTTTGAGAATTTATATATTGTAAAAAAATATTTAGATCATCAATGCTATATTGCCATATAGCAAAAATATCATCAACATATCAAAGCCATATTATTGGCTTTTTAAGAGATTTGTTTAATACGTCATTCTCGAGTTCCTCCATAAATATATTACTCATCAAAGGAGAAAGAGAAGAATCCATTGCCGTTCCGAAATTTTATTGATAATAATCATTTTCTAATTAAAAATATGTGGTTTTTAAACACAAAGTTAATAATTCCAAAATTGTATTTATGTTTAGTTTAGTGCGGTCTTTTAATGTTTGTTATCTCTTTCTAATTACTCATTATTAATAATGATTATTATAATAATATAACATTAATATAATTAATAATATATATTAATAATGATAATAATATAATTAATAATATATATTAATAATAATAATATAATTATTAATAATAATTATTAATTATCATTCAGACGACATTTGCTCTTTGTTCGATGCTTATTTTTCGACCGAAGGTATAACACAATGACGCGATAAATTGGCTTCTACTGATCCAAATGTCATAGCATTTTGTCAGAACGTCAGTGAAGGATGCACCTTTCCAACACTTACCCCTTTCGAAAAATAGCGTACTAGAAGTAGCTATTTTTAAAAAGTCCTGTTTTCCATGAGACGCGCCTTGTATGTACCAGATTAAAGACTTTTTAATCAGTCTACGTATGTAAATAAGTAAACTGTACTCTATTTACAACGGGATAATGATATTAATTTATTTTTTTGGGTACCGTACCTACGAAAAAAATTACTTCGCAGCAAATCGTGATATTCAGAAATCAATGTTAGCATAAATTTATCAGTTGGTTAGCGTACAAAAACTAAAAAAAGCAATTGATGGTATCATTTCAAAACTAATTTGTAAGTGCTTTTATTTATTTATTCTTTAAATAATTATTTATACTATGCCAAAAGTCTCAATATTTGAAAGCTGCTTTTTTTCTTTATCTTAACATTTGAGAAACTCCATTTATAAAAATGCAATATTTAATCGAATTTTCACACAACATTCTCTTTAGCGATACGGCACATTTTTAATTAAATGAATATTGTCTGTCGTATAGTGGCGGAAATAAGTATTTGAAAAACGGATTTTTTCCCAATTATATATATATATATATATATATAGGGTGATTCAGAAGGAAATGTCAATATTTCAGCTACATATTCAGAGACCGAAAATGAACATACAAATTTCTATAAACATTTGTTCTACTCTCAACTGTTACAGAGATACAGGGGTAATTTTTTTTTAAATCTATAAGATTTTTTAATATTACTTTTATAATAAATAGTTAGTTACGTTTTGTAACTTTCAAAAATATCACCATTTACTTCCAAACCCTTGTCAAAGCTCTTATGAACAACTCGTGTTGCCCTGTGAACGTATTCGAGTCTTTTCCTTATAACTGCTACTGCATTTACTATCCTCTCGAGCAATGCATCTCTAATGTCTACTTTAGTTACATATACCGAAGATTTAACCCACCTCCAAAGACAATAATCCAGAGGATTAAGGTCTAGTGATCTAGCTGGCCAATTGTGCGGACCACCTTGTCCAATCCACCGGTTTGGGAAGTTGTTGTTTAAGAAATTTCTCACTTGTAAGCTGTAGTATGCAGGGGCTCCATCTTGTTGTAAGTACATGTTTTGTCGTACATTAAGTGGAACATTTTCTAACAGGTTTGGTTTTGCAAATAATTCTGTAGAAAATTTAGGAAAAACTTCTCCTGAGTGAATATGAATAGACCGATTAATTCATTTTTTAGCATACAATACCACAAAAAAAGTATGTTCAGTCGTAGAGTGAGGGTTTTCATCGGACCATCCATGTTCATTATGAAGAATATTTATTTACAAAACTGCATCCTCTTCACAAAATCACCATCCTGCAAATGTTACACCGGTTGTAAATGAAATGGATATAAACAATTCGTGTGAAGAGTCTTCCAAGCAGACGATTGTGTCATTTGGCAAATATCTGCAATCCGCTTTGTATTTACGGTTGGATTATTTTCAAGGATGTCAAGGATTACCTCTTATTGTTCAGAATCAAGTTTCAATTGTCATTTAGATACAATTCTCGCACTTGGAAACATACCAGATTCTCCAGCAGATGATTCAGAAGTGAAAATTTATTCAAAAACCCTTCTATCGAGCACTCTCCGATTCGGGAAATAACGCTGATATTCGGAGACTGCGTGATTTGAGCTTCCGTTACAAAAGTCACAACAAATAACATCAGCATATTCACTATGAAAGAATAACGGCGTCATAATGAAATCCGATTGAGGTATCTCCAAAACATGCATTTTGAACGCATCAGCCGCTCCTTCTCGCGTCGAAAATAGTTGACCTTCACAATAGTTTATTCTTCACAGACGAGATCAAAAAGAAATCATTTGGTGCCAAGTTCGGACTGTACAACGGATGACCCATCATTTTGATGTTTTGACCTGTCAGATATTGAATTCGGTCCGATATGTGAGAGCTCGGGTTATCATGGTGAAGAGTGATCCTACGTCCTTGGTTGTTTTTTTCTTATTTCTTCAGAGACATAAGACTACAAAGACAAACAAATGGTTGTGTGCCGTTTAGAATTGACTATTCTACAATTCTCTAATGGCCTGTAGCCACATGCCTCTTTATCCCTTAAAAACAGTCGACCATTTGTTCGACCATTATACACGGCTTTTGATGCACCACGATTGTATTTTTTGAGCATTTCTTTGCACCAATCGACACGAACCTTTTTTGAGCGATTGTCAAATTCTGCGGAATCCAATGCACACATCTTTTTCACAGATAAATGTTTATGTAAAATCTTGTGTATGTTCGTCATACTAATGCCTAGGAATGCCTCAATCTCACGATGTGTCACTTGACAATCCTGCTTTATCAGTTCGCGCACAGTATCGATGTTTTCTAGCACAACAACCGATTTTGGACGACAATCTTTAAATTCTTCCGTGAGCGAACGATGTGAATGTGTGTGAATGAGCGAACACAAAATCAGTGATATACAGAGGTTTTAGATGGTGCTTCATCGCCAAAAGTCGAAGTGAGTTGATGGATGAACTGTTGTTGAGATAATTCACGTGGAAAGTCGTAGTTAATCATCACACGAAGATTTTCACAAGTTAATTTCATTTGATGTTTGAGATGTGCAAGTCACTAAACAACACAAATACGTCCATATGACAAAATGTTTTGAGTACGTATACAGTCAACAATGTCAAACTTTATGATGTATATGACAGATGGCATCTAGCAACACCATTATTGCCAATTCCAGATACATAAATATGAACCCTGTATTTTGTAAATATATAACATTACAAAATTGAATGCAATTAAAATAAAGAAAATTAAAGAATCTCAAATACTTTGTCCCCGCCTTATATATTTAAAATAAAATCTAAGATGGATTATCAAACTTTCATTACATTACCAAAAAGTCGATGTTTTGTGTGGTTTATGATCTGGAGGGGTAAATTGGTCCGTTGAGAATGAAATGGAATACACTATTACCGTTAAGAGACCATCATCTGGAAATAATAACCAACCTTTTGTGGTCGGAATTGGAGCATATAGATCTACAATGTATTTGGTTTCAACAGGGTTACCGCACATAAATATCAACTACTTAACTTTCAATTTAAATAGACAAAGAAATATACAGTGTGTATGACAAATGTAAACATGATAGTATACACATTTCGCATAGGAGGATTCTAGTAGGAGTTATTGTAATATCGGGTCATCCGGAAAATATATTCGTTGTTACAAATAGAAGAAGTAGGATAATTAGATTATTGTTGGATGTTTGATTTTTTTATATTTTTTCAGTTTTAATTTCCCAGACCACTAACTTGCTTTTATTATTCTCGTAAGTCAGAATTATGTAGTAAAGAAGCATAATAAAGCTTTTTCGTTGGATATTGAGCAACCGAAATAATTTACTTCTTCAAGTAGTATTTTTGAAATAAGGTCAGTTTGCGAATGAGAGTATGCTGAGCTGTAGAAGTTTAAACTATTTAAGAAAATTGAGTCGCCCACCAACTGTGAGATACGATCTGTAATTCGTTTCTTGACTGCAAAAAATTTGACAGCAATGGAAATTCACCGTTTAATTTGTGATGTTTGCGGTGATAATGCTATGAGTGACAATAAAGTTCTAAAGTGTCTGCGAATATTTAAGGACGGGCGGGTTAATGTGCATGCTGAGCCACGCCCTGGCCGACCTTCTCTGATTTCTGAAAATTTGGTTCGGATATGGACAACAATATTCGAGAGAACTGACGATTCACGATTTCAAAGTTATCAAGTGAATTTCCACTGGTTTCAAGGTCAGTCTTGGACACCATTGTTTCGGAGAAACTGAATTATCGAAAATTGTGTTTTCAATGGATTCTAAGACTACTTTCTGACGATCACAAAACAAAGAGATTGAGCTGTGCTTTATCGTTTTTTACTCGATACTGTCAGGACGGAGATGAATTGTTAAACCACATCGCTACAGGAAATGAAACTTGGGTGTCTCACATGACTCCTGAGTCCAAGCAGCAGTCAACGGAATGGCGACATACATCGTCGCCAACCAGAGTGAAAGCCAAAAAGACAATCTCAGCACGAAACATCATGCAACAAAGGGCAACTGTCTTTTGGGACAGGAAAGAGATTTTGTTAGTGGATTTTATGCTGAGAGGTACAACAATCAATTCTGACAAGCGGCGTGGTCCACAGTTGTTCCATGACAATGCAAGGTGTTTGCATTGTTCTGCACAAACAAAAGATCTAATGAGGTCTTTTGAATGGGAAGAAATGGATCATCCATCTAACAGTCCAGACCTTGCCCCCAGTGATTTTCACTTGTTTCGTTAAAATATACTTTAATGATATTTATAATATTTTACTTTTACTTCTTACTAAAAAACGGACCTTATAAAATATACCTTGTAACTTCAAAGAAGGATCCGCTAACGTGGCAATAAATAGCCATTCAAAAGACCGAATGGCAAGGACCTCGCCAGTTCTCGAAAGAGTCGTGAGCTTATTTCTGAGGACCTAGCGACAAAAGTTGACTTAGTGAACTAAATTTAAACTAATAATTCAAACAATAAGAAAAATAGTTTGAAAACGCTTCGAATAAAGTTAATCATTGGGACAGTTTCAAAAAAAGTTCAATATTTTGGATTTATAGATAATGCCATATTACTTTCCAGATAGCTTTTAGATGACCCTCAATGTCGTAAACTCATAAACCTGTGACAGTTTTAGTTTAGTGTACATCAACCTTATACGTAGATTACTGCAATAGTTTCTACAAACGAATACAAATATGCATGCAAACAGCTTCGTTGTTTTTCAAAAGATTCTCATTTTACTTCAATATGGTTTTAAAATAAAAGGAAAATATCAGGCATTCAGAAGTCGCGATGTCAGAAATCTCACTTATGTAGGCTCAATGGCTTGATATTGCAGTAACTTGTTGATCGCGCAATTTAGTTTTGATATTCGAAAAAAAAACCATAAGCTTTTAAATCAGAACTATACGGCGAATGAACAATGTTTTTTTTTATCTAAAAGTCGATTGTTCGCTTTTCATACAACCAAAGCTGGCATTTTCATAATAAGGGATAATGTTGTAACGATATCGATTTTTTTTATTAAAATTCACTAACAACTGCAGGTAAACGAATTGGATTTCAATCACTATTAGCTTTTGTGACACTTTTGAGACGAAAATATTGGAAAGCAGGGCAAGGAAGACAAAATGGATAAATACAGAACACAATAAGAACATGAGGAGAGTCTTCGATTGTCCAAAGAACGATTGGCCAATTAGGCCAATTAGCCAATTAGCCTAATTAAGCACACTTTAGTTGGACTACTGGTCCAACTGGTCCAAAGCGTATTACTCCCTGGTGATGGTCCTGGCTTTTGCCATGTAGCACCACACCTTATGTTATGTTCATCACACCACAAGAATCACAGAAAACCGTAGCCACTGAATTTTTATGCAGATGGAACCGTTTTTGATTTCTTTGGTGGTTTTCATCAATTTCATCTTTTTATGCTATTACCTCACCTCTGGCATGTAATGGTGATTTCATGTTTCATCTAATGTTATAAAATATCAACTAGATTCAGCAAAATCATATTCAAATAAGTCTAAACACTCTTAAGAAGTGTTTATTCCAGTACGTCTTTGGTCGCCTGCCCTCAGTCGAAGCACGCTCCGAGCGGAAACTTTTTTATATTCAAAATATCTTGAAAACTGTAATTGATGTCAACAAACTCGCATATCTTCAATCGGCGATCATTTAATATGATATGATATTGTGGATCTTGGACACTATGATGGACGATTGGACACTATAATGATTTTGTCGATCGTAGCGGTTTTTAGACGTCTCGATGACGTCTCGTGACGCGTACACGTATAACCACCCTTAAATTCAGCAGATCAGTCTTTTAGCGTTGAAAACGAAGGAAAAAATATTTTAAAGTGGAATCTAACTATTTTTATATGTATGTCGAGGTAACCCTTATATACTTACCCGGGTATGTCACGGTGCCCACCTCGTCATATTTTTGTTTATAACTTGAATAAAAATTGAAATCTCCACCTGAGCCTTCAAATCCCCATTATTTAACTCTTTTAGAAGCTAAAAACACACTGGTATTTTTTTTCAAATTCATCAGGAATTAATTAATAACATTGATAAATATTTAATTTAGGTAACAGGGGTTAATAAATAAACAATTACAATCATTTTTAAAATAAATTTCAATATATTTACATTTATTAAGCCCAATTTATTTTCGCGTTTTTTTGATCATTTCTTTGTAACAAACATGACAAGAACCTGAAATGTGTTTCCTGCCAGTACTGTCTCGACATTGAGTTTGTTCTTCTGAAACAGTGGAAAGAGCAAGCTGTAGTCCAATAACGTTCTTAATCGCAATTTTTGTATTGTAGTTGCGCATTGCGCGTTACGCGCCATTCATAAAACGATCTTCAATAAAAGGTTTTCCCAGTTCCTCACTTCATCAATCATTTTGTTGTTCTCATAATAAATTATATATGAAGCAAGAGCACCTACGTCTAAGATATTGAAAAACATAACAAGAGGCCATCTCTCAGTGCGCCTGTGTGTTGTATCGTCTTACCATTTGATCTATTTTATCATCATCATCATCATCAGCCTGTATCGATCCACTGCAGGATGAAGGCCTCTTCAGCATGCTTCCAACTTTCACGGTCCTGGGCTTTTCTCTGCCACTCGGGTCCAATATATATATATATATATATATATATATATATATATATATATATATATATATATATATATATATATATATATATATATATATATATATATATATATATATATATACCACCTGAAGAGCGGATGAAGGAACGACTAAAGCCATGACCGTTTAAATTGACCATGTCGAATGGACACGCCATCCTGCGGTAAACGGTTTCGCACAGTCTGACTGCTGCGACCGTTTACCGCAGGATGGCGTGGCTGCATGTGATTGCAGCCTCCATTCGACATGGCCAATTTAAACGGTCATCGCTTTAGTCGTTCCTTCATTCGCTCTTCAGGTGACCAGCTTGAGCCCAACTGATAACGGCTTCAGGCCAGAAACCGGTCTTGGGAGACGCTTGCTGGCGCTTTGGATTGCGGGTGAAGGAATGGCAAAGCAGGACGTGGAATACGGGTGAACTTTTTTAGCTTTTTAATACTTTTCTCCGCGGACCCAGTTTACAATTTTTGGATATCGAGATATATATATATATATATATATATATATATATATATATATATATATATATATATATATATATATATATATATATATATATATATATATATAGATGGCTTTGAAGGTATATATTGCGTAAATTTTGTGTCGCCTTGGAAAGGATAAAGCTGCTCATCAATTGTCAAATTTGCCGTTGGCTTGTATATATTACTCAAATTTGAATTGACCATTGTCCAAATGTCTCGTATAGGAGCAGCTTTATCCTTTTCTGCTTATGCCTGACATCTATCGACATCATCGAATCGAATAAATTGTCTTATAGAACGAAACCAGTTGATACCCATTGACCCACGGGAAAGAGGGTACGAAATACTTTTCCACATTTCACGGCCGTCGAAGATCAAAACTGATGGCGCGCTACCTGTGCAGTACTCAGAAACCATATTTCTATTATTTTTCGTGGGAGTTGTAGCGGGTTAGGGGATTTGAAAATGGCTTAGACAGTTTCTATTGAGGTTTAATTAATAAAGTAAATTGATTCCAAACAATTCTGTTCATATGTAAACTTAGGAATTAATAAAAACTAGTGGTGGAGGTGTAACGACACTGGGTGTGTAACGACGAAGTAAAAGTTGGGTATGTACATAAGGGTTAAATGCCTTGAAACAAAGTATATAACAACTCGATCACTCCGAACAAGCAACTAAACACACGTATCTGAATGTTCACTGCCATACGGCACACCATCTAATCAGTCATGCTTGACAAATATTATAGTCATTTTGTCATACTTGTATCACATCTACAGTAGGCAAAGAAAGTACAACACACTCTAATTCAATGGGATTTTTTACAAATCAGTATCAAGTTTTTTTTATTTTTAAATGTAACATAATTGACATCAAAAGTAAATTGTTTCAATCAGTATCAGTTACACAGATTATGTTAATGTTATTTTGGACTGCAAAGTATTTGTACACTTGGCTAGAGATTTATTTAATGTAAACATAATGTAAACACAGGTACAGACTAATACAGTAACGAATCATTTATCTGGGGTGTAATATAATACCATCGATACAGTAATGTTCAAAATATTGAGTTATACGATTTGTGTATTTAGTTCCTATTTTATCCATATAAAGTTTTTAAAAAATCAGTTATCTTGTATTATTTTTCAAAGGCCGAACAACAGTAAAAAGCTGTGAATTATTTTAATACAAATAACAAACAAGCTAAAGTATGTTAAGAAGAATTAAAACCAATGACGAAAAAAGTAATTAACCATATTGTATTATATCACAGCCTACGTAAAAAACTAATCAATCCTACGCAACCATACTAATCCGTGCTCTATTTACAAACGGATAACGCAGTTAATCTTCCGTACCTGCTTCGTATCTAAGCCGTAACAGGCCATAAAAGCAACCGACTTGACGTAACGGTTGAGGCATCCGCCCCCTAAAGACGAACTGCCATCAAACCAACAAACAAAATACGATCGGCGGCCAGACACGTCGACGGCCACGTGGATGAGTCAGTGACGCGGGCCAACAAACGTCATCGGTCTCCCCGGATGACTAACTGAGGGGTCTTAAAATGAGCCTGTCGCTTTCAGAGATTTTAATTAGTGGAGACGAAATTAGTGAAACGACGAAGAATAATCACTTAACGGTTTTGTTCTTTTACTTACAGACTTTTGTTTTAATTATTTTCTAGGATTTATGTTTGGATACACCGACGCAAAGTACAGTTTAGATACACCGACATGCAAACGTTTCATACTTTCGTCATAGTTCGTCGTTTCATAGTTCGTCCTTAAATATTTCAATGAAAGACGGCCATTTCATTATTCATAATGCCATACCACGTGTGGCGGTTAATAATTATTTTTTTTATGAGATGGCGCTGGAAACAAGTGTCGTTTCACAATCTAACCTACCTTTCAAAGCGACATTGATGTTTAAACGATTTCGACTTAGCGTCATATTTTTTCGTGTGGTAAACATATCGAGTTTCGAACCACTGCTTACTGCTGCTTTTCTGGTTCAGATAAAAGAACAATGCCAGTCAAAGCTGTGGTATACTTGAAGAAACTTTCGGTGTGACAATGTCGCAAAACACTTGTGGACGTTGATTTAGACGATTCAGAAGTGGTAATTTTGACTTGAAAGACAAACAACACTTAGGCCAGCCGAAAAAATTTGAAGATGCCGAATTGCAAGCATTGTTGGAAGAAGCCGATATGCAAACTCGACAACAAATGGCAGAGTGGTTAAATTTTGGTCGCCGAAACATTTGTAATCGTCTGCATGCCATGGGAAAGATACAGAAGTCAGGAAAATGGGTACCACATTAACTGACAGACAGATCAGCTGATATCAACGACAGACAGATGAATAAACGAAAAACGGTGTGCGAACCTTTGCTTTCTCGGCATGAACGAAAGACTTTTTTACATCATATCGTGACTGAAGATGAAAAATGGATATATTTCTGGAACCCAAAACGCAGTAAATCATAAGTTTACTCAGGACAACCATCAACATCAATCGCAAGACTGAATCGCTTTGGAAAGAAGATAATGCTATCCATTTGGAGTGATCGGAAGATGGGAAAAATGTGAAAAATTACGCATACCTTGAATAAACCATTTTTTTATCTTTCTCCCAAATTAAGCGTGTTTTTTTAAATCACTACCCACCATAATTTTAGTTCCTTGTGTAATGTTGAGTTGATATGTAATCCTTTATGTTAGGTCCTTTACTTAATTCTTAAGCTTTAGCCCTCGAAAAATCAGTTTACGGTTTATGAGGAGGCGTGGATGATAAAAATTTTAACTGGCTGGGTTTCCTAGTGCTATGCGAATTTCTCACACTCTCAACCACGCATGGTCCAAAAGAAAGGCTGACGAATTCGACACTCATCTTTATTTATAACTAGCATGTAATTCGATAATAAATTTTGTTCTAATGCACCTGTAGACATGTTAAGTTCAATATCTCTTATTTTATCACTGGCGGAAATTCCACCAGAACCCAAGATGTTCTTCCGTTTGCCTTGGTATCCGGTATATGGCATGGTGTTATAGCTAACGCTGTTATTGCAGCTACTAAACCGCCACAAGTGTTGTCAGAACAGCCGCACCACGTCGAGCATCAGTTCGGCAAACTTGGCCCGAAGAGCTAAACTAAACCACAAGTCGTAGACGCAGTGTCGTTCAAAAAGCAACTTTTGAAGCATCGCCTCCTTTTAGTCTTTCAACTGAAAAAAAAATCCTGCGGAAGCTCGGAATATGATTTGTGCGGCTTTGATAGGTAATGCTGTTTCGTACAGTACTTGTAATAAGTGGTTCCAGCAATTCCGAACTGGAAATTTTAACTTAAATGTGGAGAATGACGAATTAGAAGTGCTGCTTGAAAAAATCCTTGACGAACACTACTAGTGGTCAGAAAGGAACTCTCAGGTCAGAGGTCAGACAGGAAGATTGTGACGTGTGATGAAAAATAGATGATCTACGATAATTCAAAGAGGTGTTATCGTGGAAACTCGTGAATTAATCCTGACAATCCACGCCAAAAAGGTGGGATCAGCAGAGTGTTGCTGAGTGTTATCAGCAGCAACTGATTTGTGTTGGTGACACTCTGGGGAAAAAAGGCCTGATACTGGCAAGGGAAGAAGAGAAGTATTTTTGCTTCAGAAGAATCCATGGCCACATTCAGCAAAATGGATTCTGGCAGCTATCATCGAGTTTAGCTATAAGATTTTATCGCACCTGGCATATGCTCCAGACTTGTTTCCTTTCATCTCTTTCATTTTGTTCGATCCTTTTCATCTGCTTCACATTTCTGGCCTCACTAACTTTATCACGTCAAAACCACCCAGTTTTTTTTTTTTGGAATTCTGGGATTTGATAGTTTGAAAGTGTATAGAAAGTGAGGGAGATTAAGTCTACATAACTTTTTTAATCATCACTAAAACACCTCCAAATATTTAGGATGCCTGAAGCATTTTCTACAAATTTGATACTGTACAGATTTTTAATATCCTTTATTTTGTTGAGCGTTTAACGAAGATTTTCGTATTGAATCCAAATATTTAAAATGTTGATTCAGCCATCCAAATAACTTTATCCGATTAATCTAACAGTTGTACTTTCTAGATCACTCTAATCCTTTTTCTATGTATTTAAAACTTCAACAAAACTCTTCAACAAAACTATACTATTATTAAAGCGGAATATAAAGTTTTTTAAAAAGTATGTTATCTAATGTTTTCAAATAATAAGATAATGTTGGATACATTGGCGAATTGTGAATCTGAAAGGAAGTCTATGAAATTGTGGTAAATTACCAAAACCACTGGCAGAATTGAAATCGAAAAGAAGAATGTACTACCAAGAGCAGCTAGAAATCAGAAAAATAAGTTTAAACATTACTTCATTTCGTAACCAATGATATTGCTTTTTGTTCAGGAATACAAGTTGCGCCTAAAACTGTAAGAAATTATTTATATAATTTAGAATATAGGGGATCATAAATCTCCATCGATTAGAAAAACAGAGGAACTATCTACAATGTCAAAAGGTAAATTACACCGCCTCAATCACCTGATATTAATCTTGTTGAGAACGTTGTCATTTAAATAAAGAAATAAATATGCACTTTATTTAGCATATGCAGCTAATAGTAACAAGACAAAGGTAATATACACAGAAAAACAAAAGTAAGAAACATTCTAAGTAATCGTAACAAAAGACAATAAAACACCAATAATGCACACTGTTCAAATGATAAAACGCTCTATTACTTCAAATAATAATTTAAAAGTTTATAAACACATGCACATTAGGAGCGATGAGCGCAACGCATGGAAGACGCAAACACCTTTCCAAAACAATGTCTTCTAGAGACCAGCAGTTCTCAAAATTTGTACATCATAATTGTTCTTAGAACGGACATGGTGCATGTGTCGAACAAGAATGCATGTTTGCTCTTTGCATGCAAAAAAGTATCCAAATAATGTGGCAACATTTTTTTTATCAATCGCAGGTTAGCCTCTTCAATGGCCCGCGCAAAAGAAAGTTGGTCCAAAGACCGCAACATTACCTCTATCGGTGTATACATTTTCCTGCTGTATTTGGAGTCTGCCAATACCCTCCTTATTACATGGTATCAGCACAGATGTACAATAAGTAAAATGGAGCAAAACAATAGTACTGTATACTAGTCTCTTCGACCAGGCTGATACATTTGACGATATACGACTAAAGAACTCTATTTTTTCCAATCTTTCTACATAGATAACTGACATGATTACAAAATGTTAGTTAAATGATCCTAATTATTTAATTTCATTTTAATATCACAATTGTTTATATTTATTTTTAACACTAGCTCATTAAATGTTTTGCAGTTATTTTTTGACCCTATCACAATTATTTTTACATAGCCATTTAAATAGTATTGCCAGTCCACTAGTCAATGTTTCAACCATTTCAGGCAAATTATAACCAGGCCCGGATATGAGAATGTCATCCGCAAAAAGACTAATAAAGCACTTATCCAATATTGTAGAAATATCGTCGGTACACAGTGCGTCCATAGGTATCAGTACTTAAGATATATCTCAGCAACCAGTCACACCACCTATTGACCAGTGGCATCGTTTTAAAGCTTGAACATTCCTGGACCTAACGAAACTTACTTTACCACGATCGGTTAACATTTGTTGATTTTATGACGTCTTGTTTACAATCTAAAAAAGTTTGATATCCAAATGAAATCATGAAACAAATTCGGTAAAACTGCGTCAGAAACATTCCGATTGTTGCAGCAAGTGTACGACGACGAGGCAGAGTATCGCTAGAGGATGACAAACTTGACGGAAACTTCAGCTCGCACTCCCGATATAATCGAAAAAGTTCGCGATTTTGTAACAAATGATCGGAATGCTTCACTAAAAATAGTGGAAGAGGCGACTCATTCTTTACGAGGGTTTGGGTAAAACAAAGATGTGTGCAAAGTTTGTTCCACACACGTTGACGGAGGAACAGAAATCACTTCGTGTCAATCATTCCAGAGAGGTCATCGCAGCCGCAAGAAATGATCAGAACTTCCTGAAATCAATTGTTACGGAGGATGAAACATGGTAGTTTCAATACGATCTAAAAACTAAGCTCCAAAGTGCGAAATAGAAGTCGAAAAACCCACCACAGACAAAAAAAGCACGAAAAACTCCTTCAAAAATCAGGACAGGACAATGTCCATTGTTTTCTTTGATAGCAAAGACATCATCATCCACAAAGAGTTTGTTCCAACTAGTCAAACTGTTACTGGGTAGTACTACTTAGAAGTCCTGAAGCGATTAATGCACAGAATTCATCGTATTCGGCCAGAATATCGCGATCCAGACAGCTGGAGTTTGTTGCACGATAATGCGCCAAGTAGATTTAGCCCCTTGTGACTTCTTCTTGTTCCCAAAGTTGAAAGGGTGTTTTTGTGAAGACATTCAGACCATCCAAACAGCTTCGTCGCGCGCTTTGGTGGCTATTACACAAAATGAGCCGGAGCTTGCATTTGAATCACTATTGAATCGATGTAACAAATGTATCAAAGCAAGAGGAGAATACTGCGAATAATAATTCATAAAAAATGCCAGTTATTTAGATTTTAATCACATTCATCGAGACTAGTACTGATATTTAATGGACGCACTGTGTATATCAAAAACACCAACGGGCCAAGAACCCTACCCTGAGTAATTCTTTAAACACTTTCCCTCATTGCCGACCCTGTTCCCTCAACTTTCATTCTATGATGTCTGTCTGTTAAGTAACTCTTAATCTATTACAAGACTTTTGGTCTTACACTATAACTTAATAATTTTTTATTCAGTATATCCCGGCAGTAGTTTCGAATACTCGCTTTAAATCTATAAACATACTAAGCACAGTTTTCCCGTGCGATAGAATCGTGGATCAAAAAGTGAGGAAAACCAAATGTTCAAATACCAGTTGTGTCGGTAATTCCTTTCCATTTTTTTTTGCTAAAGAAAACACGTTATTTACAATAGATAGTTAAAATGTATTTATTCAAAGTATTGGCAATTTGCTTCTATACATTTTGCCCATCTCTCAGGCAATTTATGGATGCAATTCCAAAAGAACAGTTTCTCTTTTAAGCTAAACCATTCATCGAGCCATTTTTTAACTTCTTTGAGATCGGCGAAGTGCTGCTCTGCAAGCGCGTGCCCCATGGATGCGAAAAGGTAGTATGAGACGGTGCGTTGTCATGCTGCAAAATCACCTTATTATGTCTTTGAGCGTATTGTGAACGTTTTTCCATCAATGTATAGTTCACATTGATCATTTGTTGTCGGTAGCGTAGCGATCAGTATTAAGTGTTTCTCTAGGTTTCAACAGTTCATAATATACGACACCAACCTTGTCCCATCGGACACAGAGCATGGTCTTGCGACCAAAGCGATTTGGCCTTGCAATCGATGGGCCGGCTTTGCCAGGTGATAACCATGATTTTTTCGCTTGGGATTTTTTAAATAAATCGATTTTTCATCACACGTTACTATTCGATGTAGAAATGACTTCCTTCCATACATTTGAAGCAGCATTTCATTGACGATTGTTCGATTTTCCAATTGCCTATCATTTAATTCATGTGGCACCCATCTTCCCATTGCTTGTAATCGTTCACAAATTGCGACTCGGCTCACATTCAACTTTTCTGCCAATTGTTTTTGAGTTTGTGTTGGGTTTTCATCCAATAACTCCTGCAATTCCGCATCTCCAAACGTTTTCGGCCTACCAGGACTTTCTTTGTCTTGAACGTTGAAATCACCACATTTGAATTGTCGAAACCACGTTTCACATGTTCTTATGGTTGAAGCATGCTCACTGTAAGTCTCTACCAGGAAACGATGACTTTCAGCGGCTTTTTTCTTTAGATGAAACAAGAAATGTAATGCGTGCCGCAAATGCACATTTTCAAAAAATTGTAAATCTATAACGCTGTTATTTTAGCGGAACGTAACTTGTGTAGTATTGAGGTTAATGTCAGTAGAATAAAATGACATATGTATCAAATGGCATTTAGCAGCATCATACACTTTATCCACTAATACTTCTTCGCCTAAAATGTTGCTTTTTCTCGTATGATTGCTTCATTTTGTTCAATGGACAAATCTCTTACAATTATAGATATTGAACAACATAGATGATATTCATATATTTAACTCCAAATTCTTAATGGATATAATGTAATGTAATGTAAGTATGAACAAGTGAAGCAAAAGAACACTTTGTCTCACGTAACATATTAAAGATTTATAATTTTATTTTAAAGCATTGCTCTTGATGTTTAATTGACTTATTTTTTTTTTATTTGATGGCATACAGTAGGCAAAAAAGTATTTACACACCCTAATTTTTAGGAGTTTATCACAAATCATGGCGAAAATTAAAAATATATATATTTGTTAATATAACAAAAAATAGCAACATAGAATAACAATTTGTTTGAAAATATCAATTAAATAAATAATATCTTTAACAATAACTTTTGAAAGAGCAAAAAAAATATTTGCACACTACCAAATACAAATTTCCATTAGCTTCTAATTTATTTCATATTTTGCGTTCATCCCATTAACACAAATGACAGCTTTCAAACGTCTAGAAATTGATTCACAAATTTATTGGTAATATCTGTGGATAGACTGTTCCATACGTCATAAATACTTCACCGATTTTACTGTCTGGAATGAGCCATAAATTTTCTACGAGATTAAGATCCCGTAACTGGAGAGTATGAGCAACCTTCTAGGTGCATTATAGAAAAGCCACTTCTTGGTTATATTAGATGTAGGTATGTTTAGAATAATTTTCCTGTAGGAAATAGAACGTCGCTGTGGGCTCTATTATTACACTACTGTTTCGCAACAATTCAACGTATGACCGGGCTGTCATACCACCGTTTGTATATGTACCCCCAAACCATAATATTACCACCATTTAACTGTATTTACCTAGTATTATTTCTCCGTCATAGTGTTAAAATGTTGGCTCGCTTAAAAAGTTGAAATTTGCTCTCGTCGGAAAAAAATAATGTACTTCCGAAAATCTAGATGTATGTATTTTATTGTGCGAACACATATTTTATTTCTGTGTGAACTCTTTAATCTTTTTCGTTTATTCATTTCGTTGAGAAAGGACTTCTTTACAGGTCACAAACCTCGAAACATCTTTGTCATGGAGAACATTCCCTATTGTTTCGATACTGTGGCCTTTTCCTCAAGCCGGTCGCGTTGGTGCGGACGGTAAGAGCAGCGGCCTGCCGTTGCTGTGCCGAAACCGCATTGGAGCGGTAGTTGGTTCGATTCCAGCGCTCGGATGGTTGTTTTTCTTTCTTTCTTCTGTCTGTTTACTTCCTAAATGTTTGTGATTGTTTCTAGGCAAGAGTGTAAAATCTGGCAACGAATTACCCCTCAGTCACTCCAGTTAAAGGCTGGGTAAGGCCGGATGCCTTCTGAGAAGTGTTCTACGTTGGTCACTCGCCAGTCGGTAGGATTTCTGATAGACTTATGGGTGAGCAGATAATCAAGGGTTGATAGCCTGAAGGGGTGCTGGCCTGGGTTGTCGGTGGCTGATGACCGTGGTTCGGAACCCACGTTAAGCTGTATGTCCAGTTGCTAAATAGCCTTGTAGTTGCTGATGCGTCTCTAACCGTAAATCCTTTCTTTTCCTATTCCCCAAGCATTTCTCAATTTAATTAGCAAGCTGTTGGGCGCTCTATGTGGGTTTTTTAAGGCACCTTTGACAATTTTCCATCGCAAATTCCGTCAGGAATGTATTTTGGCTTCGGAGCCATTTCCAACCCACAAATTAAAATCACATGCTAAACAGAAATATGAGTAGAAACTGAAAAGATTGACAGGATTAGTAAATAGAATGGGTCACAGTGCATATTTTTATACTGAAACAGTCACTATGATTCAAAAAAAAAATAATTTGATATATTATTTGTTGATTGAAACAACTTTATGTTTATTTCATGAACCTTCGGTTAAATTTACATGTAAAGAAAAATGTTGGTTAATATCGCCATGATTTGTGATAAATCCCTAAGAATCAGAATGTGCAAATACTTTTTTGCCTACTGTATTTTTTATTTGAACGCGTATATTTTTCACTCTCAAAGATACAATGGAAATTAAATTAAATTGTGCAATACCAACACCAAAAGAAACAAAACCCTTTATAGAAAGCCGTGTCCTTATCACCGCCGCCTATCGACCCAACAGGCATAAGCAGCATTTGCCTCAAAGGGCAGGTGCACCATCAGATACCTAACGTTCAAACACGAGACACGGTGGATATAATATCACGATTGTGGAAATTTACCACGCGTGTATAGAGATACACAAAAGTTTTAAACGCGAATAATAAATAACCGCTAATACTGAAAGCACAAATAGTATATTTACTGATATGCGAATTGAGGTAGAATTTTATTGATATGTCTTTGGCATACACTATCTGTTAAAGTATTATATATTCACATACACAGCATGTATTTTTATTTTCTACAACTCGTTATAAAGATATATAATTTCTGGAATAATAAAACAATATATCATAATAATGTCATTCCATGTTCATATGTAAAACACAGAAAAATGATGTTTATTATGATCAAATGTACATTCACAAAAGAGTTACGTGAAACCTAACCTTTCAGATCCGAAAATGAGTTTCGCAATAGCGTCGAGACAACTAAAGTGAATCTGCTGAATTAAATTTTACTTAGCCCTAAAAGGGATTAATCAGTAAAACAAACTGTTCAAATCCTTTTTTCTTTTATTAACTTTATTAATTCCTTTTTAGTATATAATTCAGTCACAGAAAACAGTTCCAGAACTTCTTGAATCTGCTTAATTCTGCATTTTATATTTTTAATCTGTTTAAGTGAACATCTCAATTGTCTCAACGTATGTGTGCAAAGAAATGGAAAACTTATAATGTTTTAATTTAAATTTTCTATTCAAAATTATATTGAGAAATATACGTTGTTACAAAATGAGCTAAATGAGCAATTCAACGATTTTTAAATAAATCAATTAATTTATTCAAAAAAAAATGTTAATTCTTATTAGATATTTATTTTATTAAATTAATAATATTATTAATTGTTAAATATTATTTATTATGTATTTTAAAATTCTTTTCAGATTGCTGCTGAAATGTTAACAGATAAAATATCTGCGTAATGATGGCAGATTACAATATCTGCATAATATTTTTTTAATAATTATTATTCTAAAACGTATGTACTTTTCTACGTAGCATCCACTAAATCATTTTCTATACTTCTACATAACCTTACTCTTCAAAAGGGACCGCTGCAGTTGAATTAAAATTAACTTATTGCGAATTTGCTAACCTATACCTGAATTCAAGAATAAATACTCAGTAGATCGGAAAAAACATCAATTAACACTTCATATCTGGAATAACGAGCACATGCTTGCAGAGTGGTAGCACGCCAAATATATAAGAAAAGAGATAAACTGAAATGCGAGAACTATTGTGGCATATCGTTGCTTTACACAACTTATAAAGTTCTAACAAACATAGTAAGGTACAGGATTGTGCCATATATCGAAGAAGGAGTTTAGAAAGGGACGCTTAATAGTAGATCAGTTGTTCCGTCAAATAATGGCGAAAACAACCGAATAGTGTATATATAGTAGTCGTTATACATACTTTTTTTTTATTAGTTTATATTAGTGGACACGTTTTATATTTTATTGGTTATACATAGAATATACATAATTGTTGTTTTTTAAATACTTTTTATTGTTATTCCCTAGACAAAATATAAAAACTGTTTTTAATGAGTCATAACTTTGTCCTATCGCACTTTAATATTTTACCAAGTACCTGCTCTGCATCTAATTCACAGGTAGTAACTGCTCAATATTTGGAGATAATGTCAAGAAATATGGTAAAATCAAGAAAAAATATTTTAAAAACATAATATGTTTGCAATAGTAATGGAAAAATCTCCAAATAATGTACTTAAAATAATGTGAAAGAAGTGTCTACTTTATTTAATAATACGCGAATCTGAAAATTAATTGCCAACCATCGATTTCCGCAAAAGGTATTAAACAGAAAATCCTTTATATTCTAGATTATATAGAGTGCGGCAGATAAACAGGCGATTATAAAAACTCGGTTATTAATCGAAAAACTTTATTTAAAAAAATTGAAATATACTACGTTATAGTCCAGTTCAAGATATTTTGTTGCCTTTCGACAAAATGTTAATTGCCCCAATAAATTTCAATAAAAATATTCCTAGTTTCTTTAAAGGCGCCATGGTCGGAGTGGTTTAACTTCTGAATAATTTTGGAAAAAATGAAATATTGTTAAATTATTATTAGTGTTATTATTATGTGTAACTAAAACATTGTTTATTGGTTTGTATATTTGAATTTATAATAAAAATAAATAAATAAATAAATAAATGTATTTATTAGTACAATAAAAATTATAACTGAAATTAAATTATACATTTAATTCGATTTCACTCTCAGTGTCACTTCTACATTGATAATAAGTGGTTCTATATTATTAGTAAATGATACATAGGAATCTTCTATTTTAATAACATGGTTAATCGAATTTATTCCAACTTTCTTTAGGAATGCTATCTACAACCTTCCTAATTAATGTTGCAGCACTTGCACTTAAAGTCGGATAAATGTTTTCTGCAAAAATACAGTAATACGGGGGAAGAAGTAAAACCGTATGTCCTATATTGGCAGCAATGGTATCACATCCATATTCCTTTCTAATATTAAATGTAATATGAATAATATTTCTAGATCACATTTTTTATATGTATTTTCGAAGTATATATGATTTTTAACATATACTTCTGAATTGCAATTTATTTGCATTATTTGCATTAGGAACTTTTTTTTTTGGCGGTTATGATAACTAGTATTGTCCATTATGCTTTCCTTCGGCACATTGGGCAAAAGGCTATTTATAAACCAATCTTCAAAAAGTTCTCCTGTTTTGTCGTCATGGTAATCCAAAGATGAATGTTTAATATTTTTGGAAGACAACCGTAAACAATTTGGAACCCTTCCATCCTCGGAACCAGCATGTAAAATTGTAATTTTTTTTCCCTTGTTTGCTGGAGCTTTGATTTGGCATTTTCTTGATGTATCTACCCATCCTTTTACTGGTGTCTCATGTGTATCGAACCATGTTTCATCAAGGTAGATAATGGGACTATTTTCTAATCTGTATTTTTTTATAGAGTTCAAGTAGTCAAACCGTCATCAATTGTGATTCCATTAATATTTGTCTTTTATTAATGGCCCGATATGCAAAACCCATTAGAAATAATATTCTCCGGAGGCTAGTTCTGCTGCAAAGAATGTTGGTTTCATCTTTCCTTAGTCGCTGTTACAATGAATGCAATGCAGGCACAGTTTACTCTTCATACATAGCATAAATTTTGCTTCGAATTAAGTTTTTGTCGCTTTCGTCAACACATTTGCTTTTACCAGAATTACTACGAACTTTTTTAATTTAATTGGCTTCATCACAATATATTTAACTGTAATTTTATTAGGCCCGGACCTGTTTACGTGTTTTGCAACTTTGCCGGGTTTTGTTAATACAGGGGTTGTTAACAGTTTATTGCAGCCATTCGGTCAACGATATATCTTGAACCGCACTATTCCGAAGAAATAAAAACGTGAACCTTAGAGCTAACCTCCGTCTCTTCGTAAACATCCTTTGAATTTCAATCGCACATTACTCATTACATGGCTCGACACTAGATCTTCGGTTATTTATTTAATTCTCATTTCAGCTCCACAATATTCGTATAAATTTATATCTCCACAAATATAAATAATGTGGTGTTAAATCTGGCGATCTTGTTTGTCAAGAAATGTCCCCTTATCTGGCGAAGACGTGATTGGGAAACAATTACCTTACGACGATTATTCATATTCTAACGTTATGAGCAGTCGCCTCATCTTGCTGTAACTATGAGTCATCATTAACATAAGGAAACACGGTTAATTGTTTTGTTAAAAACTACACGATCATGTGAACAATGCGGGTTGATGTAACGGAATATGTATTTTCATTGGCATCTTCAAGAAAACAAGAACCAATAATGCCAAAAGATTGCACACTACCCCGTGACCTAGCGAGGATTTTCGTCAGACCAATATTAAAAATTTTGTTTATTCACAAAACCCGGATATTCAATGAAATATAAATAAATTAAGAATAAGGTTTTCATTTTCGTTCGAAAGAGCCGAGAATTAACCATTGCTATTTATGTATCCGAAATTGGCAATAAAGGTATTACTAGGCGCCATCTGACATATACATCGTAAAGTTTGACATTATTAACTGTATACGCAGTCAGAACGTTTTATCACACGGACGCTATGACATTGACCAACTCACTTCGACTTTTGGTGATGAAGCACCATCTAAAACAGCTGTATATTATTGGTTTAGTGAGTTCAATCGTGGCCATCGTTTGCTCACGATGAATTTAAAGAATGTCATCCAAAATCGGTTGTTGTGCCCGAAAACATCGATATTTTTCGCGAACTGGTTACGCATAATTTGACAATCGCTCAAAATTGATCCAAAGAAATACTCAAAAAATACAATTGTGGTGCGTCAAAAGCCGTATATAACATCTACATAGGGGCTGAATCTTGGATCTATGCGTATAAAACTAAAAGTAAACAGTAATAAACGCAGAACAGAAGTTGTTCGCGCAAGAAACACTTCGAAGCAAATGGTTGTCTGTTTTTATGGAATAAATAGTCATGTGGCTACAGTGCCACTAGAGAATCGTAGAATGATCAATTCTGGATGGTACACAAATATTTCTTTACCAGAAGTCTTTGAAGAAATAAGAAAAACAGCCAGCGACGCAGGATCATTCTTCACCACAACAACGCGAGCTCTCACACATCGGACCGAACAACTCAATATTTGTCAACTCAACCGGTCAAAACATCGAATTGATGGGTCATCTGCCGAACAGTCCTTATTTGGTACCCAATAATTTCTTTTTGTTTCCATCCGTAAAGAATAAACTTATGATCAACGATTTGCGATGTCAGAAGAAGCGGTTGATGTGTTCAAAAGGCATGTTTTGGAGATACCTCATTCGGAATGGAATAAGTGCAATGAAAATTGGTTCAAACATATGCAAAAGAATATCGATCATCGTGGAGAATAATTTGAAAAACAATAAAACTAAAAAGTAAAGTGTTAGGGTTAGAGGCGCATCAGCAACTAGGCTATTTAGCGACTGGACCTACAGCTTAACGTGGGTTCCGAACCACGGTCATCAGCTTCCGACAAACCCAGGCCGGCACCCCCCTCGGGCTATAAACCCTTGGTTATGTGCCTACCCATAAGTCTATCAAGAAACCTACTGACTGGCGAGTGACCAACGTAGAACACTTCTCAGAAGGCATCCGGCCTTATCCAGCCTTTAACTGGCGTGACTAAGGGGTAATTCGTAGTTGGGTTTTACACTCTTGCCTAGAAACAAGCACAAACATTTAGGAAAGATAAACGGACAGAAGAAAGAAAAATAACCATCCGAGCGCTGGAATCGAACCAGCTACCGCTCCAGCGCGGTTTGACAAAACTATTTTCAATGATAAATATTTGTTTTTATTTATTATTTCGGACACAAACATAACAACCCTGGTATGGGTAGAACTTCCACTCTTGAACAAAATGGTTTCTTCAATATTTGAACAAGACATACATTATGTTTTTTTTTCAAAAAGGGCAAGAACGCTGTCCAAACAGAAAACATGTGTGCCATTCACGGAGAGCATTTTTTTGGGGAACCACGATGGAAAAGTGATTTGCAAGTTTGGTCGGTTCAGGCGCGGATATTTTGATCTGGAAGAGCGACATCGCTCTGGCTGTCCTTCAAGCACTAATGTCGAGGAAATAAAAGCTATAATAGCCGGAGATCCACGCACTATGATCCATTAGATATCATAAGTTAAATATTGGCAAATCAATCGTTTTTGACCATCAGTAATAAAAGTGGGCACGTCTGCCGATACGATGTAGGTTCCTTACGAACTTAGTGAGTGAAATCTGCTGGACCGAATCTCTTCGTGCTATCGTTTGCTGAAAAAAATTCTGATGCTCCATTTTTGAATCGGATGGCATTTGATGAGAAAAAGTGAATTGTGTACAACTTGCAACGAAAATAATCATGGAGACTGCCAGGATCATTGGTTTTAAGCCTTCACCTGAAGAAAATTATGCTTTGCACTTGGTGAGATTGGAAGGAGCCCATACACTTTGACCTTCTTCCACGCAATCAAACCATCAACACCAACTTCTACTGTTTACAATTAGATAAACTGAAAGCAGTAATTCAAGAAAAACGACCAGAAAATACATAGTGGACCTACCACTGTTGTTGATAATAGTAACTACATAATATACTAAATGAATATTTACATAAACTATTCGATTTCTCTTCCTGTTAAAAAAATCTCGACGAACTTTCCGGAGAACCCAATATTTTTATTTTAGCAGTTTTTATTACTTTAAATAGCAAGTAAATCGAAAGAAGATATTGCCAGAAAAGATCTTGAAAATATATTTCTATACTGAAATAAGTCTAATGTTTTTAGAGTATTTATCATTTAAGAATACTAAATAACAAAATTGTAAGATATTCGACAATAATTTTAGTCCTAACCCTATTTTTACAATTTAGCTTGCCGTTACAGTCATAAAACACTTCGTTATACGATAAACAGCATTTTTATTCTTTTCAGGTAGGGTGACTTTAGGCAGTGGTCCAGGAGTGGATATTCCCGTTCAGGGTACGGGGGTATTGCAGTTGCATTGCCACATCGAAAACAGCGAGGGTGTAGTGACCATTTATCCCTTGTCAGAGAACCTATCTATTGATGGGGTGAAGATCACGGAGCCCACGCGATTGTCACAAGGTAATTTTTACACTTCTCATCATAAGGTAATTTTTACACTTCTCATCATAAGATTTAATTTTTAATATATATTTTAGTCAAATTATACTAGAACATAATAAATATTATTCCCGTTAAACCTTATAAAATATTAATTAAAATCCAAGTGGTCCAAATATCAATATTGCTGTATTTTTTTTATCACTTACAAAAGAACATTTTTCAGAAAACAGTCTAGTATATTTAGATAATAAAATTTTATCTTCCTTAACTTGACATAATTCAAGAATAAATATTCTCAAAAATACTATAACCGTTTCATTTAATCAGTTTCAAAACTATATATTATAATATATAGATATTATAATATCACTAATTATCACTTCACTTCACCCGCTTGTGACTCATTGCTACCGAATGTTTGCGATAATTTTTACCTCGAATTGTGATCTTTGGGGGTTGTTATTGTCATGGGATCATAAAATAATCGATTCTTTAAATTGACTTTTGTCCACCTAGCTTGTACTAGGCGATTCACTGTGCTCTGAAAGAAATTCTGAGTAAACAACACCGCGATAATAAAAGAAGATAGTCTACATGACTTTGGTTTTTGAGTGAGTTTGATGTAATATTTTCGGTTTCGACTCGTTATCGAGCTTGTTGGCTGGTTAACATATCTGTATATCATGACTGTATCACAACGCGTGTAGTCCGAATTGGTTCTTTTAAAATCATTTTCAACAACCTGTTTTAAAAAAAAAAACAACTCATTCGGAAAACCAGTCCTTCGGCGCGTTTTGATGCCTAAAACATCAACCAAAATTGAAAAAACCGGGTTTGTGAGACATGGGCAGATCCTAAGTTTTCTCTCTTAAGCTTGAATAATGTTTTTCAACACTTCTGTCACTTCTGTTCACTGTCAATGTTTTCATTAGTCGAGCACGTTGAGCTTTAACTACTTTTTTGCATTTTTTGAATGCATTATACTATTCGTGTTTTCAATGAAGCTGGCTCATGTAGGTAATCCTTCAACATTTACAATGATTCAGCATAAAAAATTCGCTGAAAATACACAATTTTAGGCAAACTCTTGGTTCAATATTTTAGTAAGATTTAGAATCATCATTAGATTTAGAATCATTGGTGCCAACTTATGACAAAATATCATACCTTTTACGTAGGCTTTTTAAATAAAAAATTATCGGTATTTATTTACCAGAATATATATAGTTTCGATTTTTTATTATAATCAAAAAGGAAAACTTTGTAATATCAAAATAAAGTTAAGGATGCTTTAAAAAAAATTCAAATAAATCATCCAACTTTCTTAAACTAGCTACGCCTTAGTTATAAGAAAAGAAAAAAAAGAAGTTGTGAGAAAATCTGCAACCTATATGTCTTAACTTACATGGTCTTGTGTCTGGAATGAGGAACTGAGAAAACGGCATTTGAAGTAAACCGAGATAAAACTAAAATATTGGCAATTTAAAAAAAAACTGAGAGAATATATGTGGCAATCGAATTTAGTAACAGATAACTAAAGTAAATTAGTTAATTGAAATACTTGGAAACAGTTATTGTATGGGATTAAGGAAACATAGAAATAGATGAAAAATTTAAAACTAATTCAAAACCGTACTATGTACTGAATAACCAAGTTTTTAATTAAATGAGACCTCTCAAAAATATAATTAATTGTATATAATGGTATTTCAATTCTGGCATACATCATGAAAGTTGATAAAAATGGGGGTGATAGTGAAAGTGGATAAAAATAGGATAGAATAGTGGAATTAATATTGATCCACAAAATGTGAAACTTAAAGATTAAGATCCATTACCGAGATTGAAATATAGGGTGATTAATTTTTTGATGGGTCTGAAGTTTAAATTCGAATAAAACAACCAAACAGATGCCTTGAAACTATTTAATTCATGTGAAATAACATTCAATTGAATTAATGTTTGCAAACAATTTCGGACAAATGTCCAAGATTGTTGGTGCTAACTGTCCAAGTTATGTTGGCTTCCAAGGCGTCAATAATTGCTGGTTTATCAGCATGATCAAATATTTAACATAACCCCAAAGAAAATAATCTAAAGACCTTGGTGGTTAATTAACACGACCTTGGTGTTCAATTAACAGGTCCGTTCCTAGAAATAATTTTCTCAGAGAATTATTCCCTCAGTAAATCGATTATTGTGTTGGCTGTATGACATGTGGAGCCGTCCTGTTGGAACCACATGTTTTGTTACACAAATTTCAGTCACCCTCAGTTTTTTGTAACAGCCACATATTCAATTTCACCTTGTATACGTATTTATGTTTGAATAACGTCATTTATGAACTTAGATAGCTATCATAGGCAACACATTTAAATGTATTGATATTCGTTAAGGCCGAAGATATGCAACGAAAGTGATTAAATCACCCGGATAATTTTTGTTATGTGTGTGGAGAATTAACTTTTACCTCTCATCGTCGAAATTTCACATCATTAGTAACCAAACATTATTTGGGTTACTTTAGTTTTCCTGTGCACCATCAAGATAAATCCTGAGTTCCACATATATGCTATGTAACATGTGAGGTACTTCTGCTTGGTTGGACAAATAAGATCTAGACATATGTCATTTGCTGTACGACTGATTTGGACGGAACCAACAGATCACGTAAGTGATTGTTAATTCTCTTTCATTGCTATGAAGGGTATTACAACTAAGTCGAAACACGCCATAAAGTATCCAGACCTTTCATCTTCAAAAAGTCCAATCCCACATAGTGCCGACTTGCCTGTGCCAACACCTTCAAGTCCATTAGAAACTCAAGAAGATGCTGCTAGTCAAAACGATAACTTAGAGATAGAGTGCAACCCGACTTATGAACTAAGTACTTTAAAAGAACCACGCTTATTGACACAAGCTGACCTAAATGATTTGGAATGTGATTTAGGACGTAATCGAGAAAACCCCGCCTGAAAATGTTTTGTTAATGCCCTAAAATTTTTTTTGGGTAACCACAGGGCAGAAAATTTCAAAGATTTAATTAATGAACTATAATTAATGATCTTATACAAAGCTTTGAGGTGTAATATGTCCTTGAAGATACATATCCTAAACTCACATTTGGATTTTTTCCCTGAAAACCTGGGTGCTGTGAATGACGAACACGGCGAGAGATTCCACCAGAATATGTCTCTTATAGAGAAACGATATCAAGGGAAATTGAGTCCTGGGATGTTAGCCGATTACTGCTGGGAGTTGAAAAGATACCTACCGGAAGCTAACCTAGTACCTACTCGCGAAAATCATAAATATTGTGTATAAATGGATAATTGTATAAGTATAAGTGTATTTTCGTACATTTTTTGTAAAAATATATATTTGAATGTTACAAAGAAACCTGGTGTGTTAATTTTCTTTTTTCATTCATATATTCTGGTTAGATGGTCATATTATCTAAATTAGACACGTTTTCATGTGACAAAAATAGTTTGAATTTTGTAGAGCAGTGTAATCATCATCACTCTGTAACGATCCCCATTAACGATTGATTCAACACTGCCAGCAACTGCGACGATATTAGAAAGAGAAAATAGAAAATCTGTTTTTGTTTTAAAGATTCCGACAGGACGGCTCCACATCATACAGCCAATGCAACAATCTATTTATTGAGAAAATAATTCGGTGAGAAAAATATTTCAAGGAACGGACCTGTTAATTGACCACCAATGTCAGGTGATTTAATGCCTTTAGATTATTTTCTTTAGGGACATTTTCAATATGTGGTCGTCTATGCGGATAAACCAGCAACTATTGTCGCTTTGGAAGCCAACATAACTCGAACAATTGTGAACATAAAACCCAAAGTAAGAAGTAGCCGCGACGGACATTAATCTGAAATTGTCATTATCCGAATGTTATTTCGCATAAAATAATTAGTTTGAAGGTATCTAATTTCGTTGATGTTTTATTTGAATTTATAGTTCGGAGGCATTAAAAAAATCAGCCTATAGATCTTGAAATTTATTTTTATTAACATAAATAACAATATTAACAAGTAGTACAAATAACAGTAAAATTAATATGGCGTTATTCTTCCTAATTAAATGAATGAAATATAATTCCTTTTTTTAAATAAACAAGCTAAGATTTGTATCTAAATTTCCGCTATATTTCGATATAATTTTTTATATAAATCTTAGATTAGAGATTTAGATATAAATTTTAATTTGTTTATTTAAAATGAATTACCATCAAGTATCGGCTACCGCATTTAAATAGTTTCTTTTTTGTTTTATCATTCCAAATGAAAAAAAAATAAAAATCACGTTAAGAAAAAGTCAACCTTTTAAGGATGTATCTAAGGTATAATCGGAGGCAAAAGTACTGAAAATCATAAATTCGTGAATATATTGGCTTTACAGAACATAGAAAAGTAATATTAATAAAGATAGTGCTAGCAAATAATGTATAATTATAAAAGAAAAAGTTAATTTCACCTATAATGTAGAATAAAATAAATATTAACAAATGATATGAAAAAAAAAATAACTAACTTTTGGTAGTGAATATACCTTGATTTTAACTTTAAAACTATGAACATGGAATTTTTAATAATACTTACATATAAATTATAATATCTAAATATTATTTATTTTTGATAATTATTAATAATAAATATTTTAAACTTAAAGGATGTATCAGAGGTATGTCAAAATACTACAAAACGTTTGACAGAATATTCTTTACTTAATTCTTAAGCCACTGTGAACATTATAAATCGATTGACTAAACCGTTCAAAAGTTATTGCAATTTAAAATTATCTTAATTTTATACGTGATCATATGGAGGAAACATCATTCTCCACCTGGAGGTCGGGGAATCGCGTTATATGTGGGATCGCAATATGTTCTTAAAATAAGACCCGTATACGAAACATCCTTTTATTAAAATATTTCCAATTTAAAAACTGTTGTTAGAAAATTAAATATTACTAGATAATAACAACATAATAAAAATAAACTTAAAGTAATAGCCAAAGTTGTTTATAATAATAATTTAAAGCGACGGTTGATTTTGTTTTTCACTTAAACGTTTTTCTAATTGGTTGATGCATAATTAAGTTCGTTTTTTTTCAACAAATTTTATTCAACAAAAACAATAAAAATATTTAACCAAAACATGTTTAAATGATTATTCTGGAGCGTATTCACCATCGACTTCAAGAACTGCTTCCCATTTGCTTGGCAGTTGGTCGATTCCTCGGGCGAAGAAGTCACGATTCTTGGAGGCGATCCACGCCTTAACATCGGCAACCAAGTCATCCAAATCGTCGTAGACTTTGTTCCTTTGCCAATTTTTCAGCGACCTGTTGACGTGGTAGTCCGTAGGTGCTTCAGTCGGTGAATAAGGCGGATGTGGGAGCAGATCCCATCCCTTATTGGCGATGGATTCGACGACACGACGCTCAACATGAGGACGGGCGTTATCGTGGTGGAACACGATGTGGTTTTTTTTTGCACGTACTTTTCGCCTCGATTGCAGCGTGAAGTCGGTTAAGTTGAGCCAGATAGACATCGCTGTTAATGTTGAACTGCCGCTTGCCATTTTTGTCCGGAATTCGTCACTGCTGACGCTCATCTGCAAAAAAAACAAAAAATGGGAGAAAAAAATTGAAAAAACCACTAACCATTCTCGTTCCTCCAATAGCAAATGCCATTTGAGATGATCTCCCAGTGGATGATTCCGCTTCTGTCCCACCAAACGCACCACATTGCCTTCTTACAGTGGACATCTTTCGGTTTGCCTTTGGGCGAAACACCTGCCGATACGCAAACCTTCTTTCTTTTGATGTTTTTGAAGAGGAGCCAAGATTCGTCTCCAGTGACGAGGTTCTTCAGAAATGGTGTTTGTTCGTTTCGCTGCAGCAAATCGGTTAAAATTCGAACGCGATCGGCTTTATTGTCGTCGGAGAGCTCGTGAGGGACACATCCAGCCAGTTTCCACACCTTTCCGAGCTTTTTGAGACGACGGATAATCGTTGACTGGTTGACATCGAAATCGTCTGCCAGCATTCGTGTTGTCAAGCTTTCGTTCTCTTCCACCGCTGCCAGAAGTGCCTGATCATCGAAATCCGATGGTCGACCTCTTCCTTCTTCATTTTTAAGCGATGTATCACCATCCTTGAAACGCTTAAACCATTTTTTGACCATTCTCTCACCAATTGTTCTTTCGCCAAACAGTTCATTTATATCGCGCGCGGACTCTGTTGCTTTCCATCCTTTCAATAGTAAACCTGAAAGATAAGTTTATAAAAAAAATTAATAAACAATGCAAATTCCAACAAGTTAAAAGTAAAAATAAACAGCGAACTTAATTATGAATCAACCCAATATATGTAGATCATTATTGCAACCACACAAGCAAATTATTTTCTAGTGATAACACTGGTCAACAGTGACTTTGTTGCTCTTGACATGGGAGTGGTTCTAGGATGCTTGTAAACTGACAATTATGGAACCACTAATGGTTTTCCGAAATTGGCTTTAGCTTTTTAAATAATCGCCATTTTCGTATTTCACTAAAATAACGCAGTAGGTAAGTATGAGATATATTGAAATTATTGTTTTTAATATGCATAGTTTATTGAAAATCACTTAATTATTCTATTAAATAATTTATTTTAATTATATAAAAGTAAAAAAAGGTTATAAAAATGGGGGAAAAATATATTATACCTCAGAAAAACACCTCTTAGAAGACTCTGTTCCTCTTATGGGATTCTTGAGAACAATTTCTTTGTAGAGACCGACAGTAATCTGCCATCATATGTTGATCTCATCTACCCTGATATCTTCATAATTGATTCTCCATTGATTCTTCACTGATTCTCCATAACTTTTATCTCTTTGCTCCTCGCTAAAATCTTCCAGATTATCGGGAAATATGTCCAGGTGACTGTGGAGATAATTCATTTTTATGCTCACATTTACTCCTAAAACCCTCAAGCTTTCTAACAGCGTTTTAACAATATCTTCATACTTTGACGCTCTATCGTTACCAAGGAAATTACTTATAACAAATACGACACTTTTCCAGGCTTCAGCTTCCACAGCAGTCATGAATTTTATAAAGTTCCCATCTTTAACTAATATTCGAATTTGAGGGCAGACAAAAATTTTAGCTTTTAACTTTTCCATGCTTAGCTCAGGAAAAGTTCTGCAAATGTATTCAAAACATTTTCAGTTCTTATACAATGCTTTGACAAACTGTTTCATGATACCCAGCTTAATGTGGAGTGGCGGAAGTATAATTTTATCCGACTCAGTAATGGCTTATTTACCACATTAGCATTACCTACAGTTTTCTCTCAAAGGCATCAACTTTTGGTCCCAACGATTTTGTTTTGCTCGACTGCCTCAGAGACAAATTAAGCAAGAGTATTTTGTGTATCCACTTTGATGATCAAGTAAGAAATTTTTAATTTTTAAATACACACAAACTGACCACTGACGTTCGTAGTAATTAATTTTTTCAAGAATTAATCTAATATTCTCGTATTCTTCTTTGAGTTTGGTTTCGTTGGGATAGATGCATATCGGTTTCCATTGTGCAATAAATATATATGTCTATTTATATGCTTGTCTATTTATATAATAGACAAGCTCTTCGCCCTCACTAAAATAAGGTAAAATCTTTTTTTCCTTAGTTCTATAAGCTGTTATTAATACTTCTGGCTGCAATAAATTATTTTCCTTTAGCCTTGACTCTTAACAGTTCCGATGCCGATTTTGATAAATTCAGATATCGTATTAAATCGCTGAGTTCATTTTCAGAAAACAGCTGTAGCGCTAACGAGTCTCCTACAAATTTACTGCCACTTGAACTTATAGATTGTATGGAACAATACTAGTCCGAAAACGCTGTTACTTCTGACAGCATACGCTCCAGCTGTAAATCGTAAATAAGCGGAGGAAGTTTTTCGTTGTGAAAAACAGGGCATGTTGCAAATTCTAAATCTGGAGGTTGCCATTTTTAAGCCGATTGTAGCCTTTGAAGTCTACTACGCAAAGGTAGAAAAATGTTTTTGTTACGGCCTTGTAAAATTGTATTGAAGTCATTTAAATTTGAAAATATATTACTCAAGTATACCAACAGTAATAAAGTTTCTCCATCTTGTAAAAACTCTGAAAATGAGCTATTTTTTTTTATAAAAAAGATTTTCAATTCATATCGCAGTTCAAAAAGCCTCGTTAAAACTTTTGCTCACGACAACCCCCGAACTTCAGTATGGAAAAGCAGAGTCGTATTTGGCACCCATTTCTTCGCACAATGTGGAAAGCAATCTAGTCTGCAATGGGCGACTTTTAATAAAATTAACAATTTTTACGGCTTCTGACAGAACATTTTGTAAATTATCTGGCATCTGTAAATAAAAAATTATCTGGGTAAATTATCTGGTAGCAAGCTCATTTCTGTGGAGAAAGCAGTGCGTCCATTCCATATGTGGCATAATGGCTTTTAATTTTACTATTACACCACCGTTCTTCCCCGTTATTTTATTTTATTTTCACTATTCACTATTTTCTTCTTCTCCCTCCCACTTTAAAAACCCACGAGCTGCCCCTGGACAAAACACAGAAATTGCACCGCCGAATTCGAGACGTCTGCTGATTCATCGAATTGAATAGCAAAAATTCATTTAATTTAACCTTTTCAATTATTTGAGTGTAAACATTATTGGCCATTTCATTAATATATCTCGATATAGTTTTCATTTTTTTTTTGCTTCTTCTGAATTTATCATCACATTGACCATATCAATGACAGCGGATAAAACGAGCTTTTCCGCAATCGTCTGGGGCTTAGACTTCCTGGCCACTCTTAATGCCACTAAATAGGATGCTTGAAGGGCTGTTCGTTGATTACGTCTGATAGCAATTTCTTGATTTTTTATGACGAGTGATTTACGGTCGAAAAATTATAATGGTTTGTTTTGGAAAAACGAGTGTTTTTTTTTCCAGATGCCGGACTAATTCTGAAGGCATCATGCTTTCCGCGGGCAGAACTTGATAGTAAACAACACATTGCGGCTTGTTATCCAAGGCAATGCATCCATAGTTTAAATATATTTCATTGTAGAATCTGGTCTTTTTCTTTACTGCTTCACATGTAGACGATGAATTTTGTTTTGCTACAAATTTTACTTAGTGTTCATTTATTTTATATTATTAATTTATTTTATTACCACATTGTTATTAATTTATTTAACACTGAGTGAATGTAGAAATCGTAGTATTTATTAACATGGGATGAGAGAAGAAATCGTAGTACTTGCTGTCGTAAAAACGTAATTTACAATGAAACTCATCGTCTCGTTCCTATATTTTTAGTACCAAAGCGCATAGCTTGTACGAACCTGCCTAAGCGCGATCGGGAGGAATGATGCTGAACGAGTGGTTCGAGATGCTCGGGTGGGTCATCTTACAAATGCGTACAAATGCAGGGCACAGGTTCGAACTGGTAAAAGTAATATCAGAACAAGGGGTTACATAAGTCTTGTAGTTGATATTTGTGGCTGTGTGCAGTATTTCGGTATAAAAGTAACAGCCCATTCACACATACATCCGTCATTGACGATTCGTCATTGAATACAAAGACAAATAGATGATTCGTTTTCTCACGATCCGTAAGTGTGTGGACACGGTCGTTGGAGTTTATAAGCCTTTTCAAAATAAAAACGATTCTTCATAAATCACGATGCTAAAAAAAGGACGAATCATCGACGTGTTAACCGGCCGATGTAAAATTTTGATAAACGTCAAATTAACATATTGTAGTGAGAGAGTCGCAAAGTTTTTTACTTAACTCTTTGGCTATTTAGTGGATCGCGACACTAAAAAGGTTGAGAAACGATGCACTAATATAATTAGTTAAATACGTTACAAATATACAAAGAAACGCTATCAAGCGTTCCAAACTTTCAGATTATGTAACCTAAACGGTTTGGAACTAATTTTGCAGTTTTATTAATATTCATTTTCAGTACTTTTACCTCCAGTTGTACATCCGATGCATCCTTAAAATTACCTATGATAATGTTAACACAAGTTATATTTGTTGTGTTTCCACGTCTTTTTATTACAGATAATACACTTAAGAAAACTGTTTATTTAATTAAATAAAATAGTTTTTAGCCGAACAGCCCGCTTCGCTGTACTTTGAAAATATTGAGGCCGTCCAAATCTCTTGATTTTTCCATAATTTTCGGGACCTGTATTTAGAAAATGTTTTACCACATCTTCACCAACTGTTTAGCAATTTGTTTCTGTCTTTCCGGCTCTTCTTAAATTTTGAATAATTTGCTTCTCAATTTGAGTTAACTGTTTTCCCCTGGGCATCGTCACAATCAAAAAAACTTTAAAAAACACTATCAAGTTTAAAAGAAGTGATTCATACTTGACAAATATTAATAGTACACAATGAGGTTGCAACAAGCAAAATAATTGGATTGAATAAAGAGATAATCCATTTGAGTTCATATTGGGTTGTTCTATAAATTCCAGCTTTTTTTTTATAAAGAACTTTTATTGAAAAAAGCAGAAGTTAATCATGTATTATCCGTCATTGTTCACGACCTGATACCACCTTTCGACCAATTTATTGATGCCGTTGCGCCAAAAATCACCAGGTCTGGACTCGAAGAAGTTATTAAGCTAGTTTTTGAGGTCATGATCGTTAGTGAAGGCTACCCCCTTCATTTGATTGGACAGCGAGCGAAGATTTAAACGGGCATGCGGAAGAACCTCCCATTCAAGATCATTTAGGGTCTCCTTGACGTTGTTTGCTGTGTGAGGTAGTGCATTGTTGTGGAGCAAGATAACTTGAACTTGTCGATCAGATCGTTTCAGTTGAATAACCTCATTTACACGATGCAGCTGGGTGAGGTAGTTGTTCCTTGTCGACCGGCTTGTTCTTCTCCAGCATTTTCCAGTACACGGCACCCTTCCAGTTCCACCAAACGCACTCGGCTTTGGCGTGTTTCCTATGATCACCCACTCCTTTCTTTGCTTCATATTGACGCAGAAACACCATTTATCCTCACCCGTGGCGATTCTGTACAAGAATCATTGCTTGCGGCCGCGTGTTGCTCGGTGTCAGGCGAGATTTTGGGCAGCTTTGTTACGGCGATTTTCGTTGTTGTCGTCGGTTAGATTGTGTGGCACCGAAGCTCCAAAATTTTGAATAAATCAAATTCAAAAGGCTGAAAATTAATAAAAGTTAAATTTTTTCGGAAAAATGATGCCATATATTGACTTGCCCAAAGAAAATAAACAACAAATGAATTATAAAAACAGCGGGAACTTATGGAACAACTCAATATTAATAATAAATGCCCACAACGAATGTGCCCGCAGTTTATTATTTATTTACGTTGTTCATTCTTATTATCATTATTGTTGCTATGCATTTGATAGAATTGAGCGCAATCTACTTTTGGCGGACGAACGAACTTGAATGTATCATTATAATCAATATGAAACTGGCGTTAAAATTTCTGTACATTTTCCCAAAATCTTACCCCCTTCAAAGTAATGTTGTGTAAACTTCCTCTGGTGGTTACAGAATGTTTAAGCTACTTTCCGAGCATATAGCCCCACTTTCCACAATTCCTGAAATTCATTCCAATTGGAAAGGTAAATTTCGCCTTCCACTTCAGTAAACTGTGACCCTTCTTCGTCCATTATGATCACTTAAATAATATCTACATTCATCACTATAGCAAAAAAAAATCCATTCCAAGTCACATTCAATTACACCATACGTATTGTGGTGCGTTGTAAGAGAAAACTCCTAGTAAAGATGATAAGGATGTGTCCCCATCGCAAATAAATGTCGATGACAGTCATTTTCGAAACAGTCGTACCTGTGGCTACAAGTTTTTGAGTAAATCCCATAGATTGAAGATGTCGGGAAATTGTCGCAAAGCCGCAGTCCATCTTCTCAGCCAATTCTTGGCATGTTTGATGGCCGTCCTTCTACGCTTTAAGATGATCGAAGTCGGAGGATCAACCAGAGCGGGCCGTATCGTCCAGATCGAAGTTGGCAAACCAATCTCAAGCGGTCCGGTCGGCTATAGAACGCTCCATATAAAAGGTCTACCAAGAATGATGGAACTTCATAATTAAATAAAACATTTTTTTGCTCGAAATCGATTCCGATTAATTTATTTAAGAGATTCAGATATGAAATTTGGGATTTGAACAAGATTTCAGTCAAATGGCCACCACAGTTCTTTTTGCAGACATGGCTTCGCTTGCGCCACTCCGGCGCCCATTTCGGACTGTATGACGACTCTGGCTTGACGAATATTAGTTTCCAAGTCGCCAATAGTTGCGGGTTTATTGCTATAAACCTGTATTTTCACATGTCCCCAGAAAAAAATCTAAATGAATTAAAATTGACGAGTTAACAAACTTGGCTCGCAATAAGCCCATGCTTACTCAAGAAGTATGCGGTGGTGCGTCATCGTGTTGAAAATAAAGGTCATCCGCTTCGATTCCATCAAATTCCGGGCTCGCTATTGATAGTAATGTTGGCTCCTTCCTCATTTTTAAAGAAATAAGGACCGATGATTACTCCATGCCAAAATCCACACCAAACTGTGATCTTTTGCGAATGCAAAGGACTCTGATGTATCACGTGTGGATTAGATTCGCACCAATACTGACAATTTTGTTTATTGACGAAACCATTGACCACAAATGAGCCTCATCGGAAACGATGATTTTGCGATGAAATTCGTTATCGGCTTCCGTCATTTCGAGGTCCCAATCGGAAATTCACGACGAATACGATGGTCGGTTGTCTTCAATTCGTATGCCAGTACTATCTTATACGGATGCAAGCCTAAGTTCAACCTCAAAATTCCCTAGCTTTTCATTGGCGAGACGCCTAACTCTTTAGCTACGAGCAACCGAGACGTTGTTATTTTCGGCTACACTTGCTTGAACGGCGGCAATATTCTTAACACTTCTGGTTTTTTTTGTCATACAGGCACCACATTATCGTGGAGCATACGCTGACTTTCAAATTTTCTAATAACACGATCAATAGCCTGTTCAGGACTATCACGATGGGTCTGAATTGCTCGTTGGTATATAGACTTAGCTAAAAAAATAAAAAATGGAGGAAAAACAAACTTGTAAACAAAATTGTAAAAACGGCGGAAAGTTATGGAACAACCCAATATTTATTCACAACGTAAATACAGAATGTGCCCTTTATTAGTTACATTATTCATCCTCACCACCATTATCCTTTCATAAATTCTTCTTTATTGTACATTCTGTCAAAGAAGTATAAGGAATTGGTTATTTGAAAAGCCCGCTTAAAGGGATTGTTAAAATTATTTTTATCGCTAAGTTGACACAACTGTCCTCTATACTGACACGGAGTTTGAATGTCATCTGTCATTTAGTTTGTTTACAGTGCTCGATTTTATCAGTTCATACCAAGTGTGTTTTGCGATTTTTACAATGGATAAAAACATCGGACAAAGAATATGTTTTAAATTTTCCATTGCAAATAGGACTTCGTGTGCCGAGTCGATGAAAATGTTGCAAAAGGCTTACAGTGAATCGACTTTATCAAAAACATATGCATATGAGTGGTGCAGTGCGTTCAAAAGCAATCTAGATATGGTGGAAGATTTGCCTCGCTCTGGTTGGTCATCAACGTCTTCAACTGAAGTTAATATCGCTAAAGTGAAGGAAATGGTGACTGAAAAACGTCATTTAAATTTGAGAGAGATAGCCGCTGGTCTTTCTGTGTTTCGTGAATCAATTCGTACCATTTTAAGCGATTGTTTGGGCATGAAACGCGTTACCGCTCGACTAGTGCAGAAAGCCCTGAATTTTCTTCAGAAACTCAATCGCGTAAAGGTCGCTAAGACATGCTAGCACCAATCATTTCCGACCCCCCACATTCGTAAGACGCATTATAACTGATGATGAGACATGGATATACAAGTTTGACATGCAAACCAGTCAACAAGCTTCGGAATGGCGTCTTCCAACTGAGCCGAAACCGAAAAAAAACACGTCAAAGTCCATCAAAAGTTAAGGTGATGTTGACGTCGAAAAAGTACAGATTTTTGAACAGAAAACTCTTGGATTTTGCATCACGACAACGCACCATCTTACAAGGCTATCATTGTGAACGAATTTTTGGCCACAACCTCAACAAACGCCGTCGAGCAACCACCGTATTCACCTGATATGGCTCCGGCCGACTTTTTTCTCTTTCCAAAACTCAAATTACCACTTCGAGGCACCCGTTTTCAGTAGATAGAACATATAAAAGAGAATTCGCGGCGAGAACTGAAGTCGATTCCGGAAAATGCGTTTAAAAAATGTTTTGACAGTTGGATTATTCGTTGGTATAAGTGTATTATTTCGGAAGCGACCTACTTTGAAAGCGATACAATAAATTTGGATAAATAATATACATTTTATGTTTTATTGACCAATTCCCGGTATTTTTTGATAGAATATAAACAAAGGAACATATAATTAGAGCTCAAAAATGAGTTTAATCAAATATCAACAATTTGGTTATTGAGTCTATATTTATTGCAGCACTGTATTTCGTTAATTTAAATGAGAAAAAAATGCAGTGCCTGAGATGTCCTTTACGGATACAAAACAAATTCAGTCTCCATGAAACAGCAAGCGGGTATTCATGAAATGAAACTATAACAAGTATTGAATAATTTCTTGTTCAATTAATGTTATAAAACATTTTTATTAGACAAAATATATCTAAAATATCAGTTCTACACGTTAGACAGATAAATCCAAAATAGATGCATTAAAATCGTTTTTTGTTGTAGGTGTGATGATAACGATAGGTCGATCGAACTATATGCGATTCAATCACCCAGCCGAAGCCAAGTTGATGAAGTCTGTGCTACCTAATCCAAGAATCTCGATGGCGCCGATCACGTTCGAACCGGCCGACGTCAGTTGTCAACTCAAATTCAATAAAAAACCACCGGTGGCGCCGAGGAAAAGTCCCAGAGGCTCCCTGTCAGACAGCGGAAGTAAGAAATTCACTTTTATTACCTTTTGTCTTCTTTTCGTTTTCAAAAACAGTCATAAGACATAACGGCGGACGATGAGAATAAATACATTAATATGAATAAGGCCATATGTTTGCGGTATTTTAACTTAGTCAGCGAAAGAGAAAAGTGAGAAATTTTCAAGTTGCTTTTAATAAAATAACTTTCATTTCAATATTTGCATTTAAGTATCAAATAAGTATGTTTCGTTTATTTAGTTACAATATTAAGTTGTTCCTTCCGTTAAAGTAGGTTGTTCTTTATATCGTAAAATTACACTTAGTCTCAAAATGTTAGACACACTTGAACAATTATTTTTCAAAATATCATATTGATGTAAAAACTGCAATAAAATGAATTTTTACTCATCTTAATTTGAACTGGAGACTTTTCTCAAAGTTAACAAGAAACAGTTATATACAAATGTCATCATCAATTTAATATTGCGATCTTTCCACCATCTTTTATTAAATCAATTTTTTTTTGGTAATGAATCATACAACTCTTTTAATATTTGTTATGGAATTTCTTCCAATGAAGCCTGGATAGTACTTTTCAATTGGTACATCAGGCAAATCCAATTTTGAAATATGATATTGCTCGAACCGTATAATTTTACAACTGTTGTCGAATGAATGGGGCCGTTATCTTGTTGAAACACTGGCGAAGCTTCACTCATATCATTAATGTTTGTTCTAATAAATTTAACTCGATGAGAAAGAAACTGTAAGTTGCTTTTTTTCTGGTAGCCAATACTCGTCCAAACCATTTAACACTTCCTCTTCCCATTGCTCGATAAATGTTTTCTTCCTTTCTGAGATCATGAAAATAAAAATAAAAATCATCAGGCCCTTTCAAATTAAATTTTTCTTCGTCAGAAAAAAAAATGACGTTTCCACTGCTTAGTCCATGGCATAACCTTCCAGCGAAAGCCATTCAGGCGTATTTTGTTTCAAGTATTTAACACTCAAGAGAAGATCAGTCAGTCACTATAGAGTTAGTCTATGGGTATACACCACCCAGTGCTACGTGTTGTGTCAGTGTTTTGTCAATAAATAAAAACCGTTAAATAACCTTTTTGCACAAATAGTGTGTTTTTTTTCGATTTTGACACAGTTTGTGGTAAGTAAATCATAAATATTATATTTTCTATGGTATTTTTATTGAAAACTTTGATTTAAATTTTTTTAACATTTATTTATTGGTTTATTTCATTTTCTATTTAGCTCAAAATGAACACACGTTCTTGTACTCGCTGTGCGTCTGCAGTAGAAGCGTTATATGAGGCAACTGATATTTTAGACGACAAAGAGAGTGAAAGCGAGACCGAATCGGTTTTTGAAGGGCATCATACCAGTGAACTTTACCTAACTAAATAAATATATTTTTAAAATAAACCTAAATTATGTAAGAAGTATTTGAAAGCACATCCCCTTTTAAATGCCGTTGGAGGAAAGTGTTTATCTATTAATTTCGCCTAGATATGATAGTTTGAATAGAACACCTCATTTTAACATTTTTGAAAGATTTTTGCCGATTTTTCCGATGATATTAGGAATACTATTATTTTTTTAAACATTCTATAGATATAGTCTTTTTCTATACTGATTGAGGTTTAAATTAAAAAAATATATATATTAAATTGGATAATTTAATCAAAAGATATTAATAATCAAAGACGTACGGCATATTGCATACCAATATGCTCCGGAATCGGAAAGCATAGCAGTTCTGCTCTTTAGGGTTAATACTGGTTTCCTTTTTTATCTTTTTCTTACAATATTTTCAGACTTTTTTTATAATCTGTGGGCGTGCGTAACTTTGGTTTGCACTTTAGATTCTTCAGCAAATGCTCTTGCAGTTACATGAATTCATTGCTATTCTCAGAATGAGTCTTTTTTCTCTTCTTGGTAGTTCAATAAGTTCCGTATATCTCACCGAACCGAATTAACTTGGCAACTGATGAAAAACTTCCTTTTAATCGGTGTCATACTAATCCCGGCCTACTCATCCCGTCTGCATGTAACGAAAAAAAATAATCGTCTTCTTTTGAAGAACACTTATTTTTTCCCATAATTAGTCACAAATTTTTAATTTTTTCTATACCAATCAATTAAATTAAATTGATGAATAACTGAAGTTAACTGATAAATTGTGATGATACTTCTAAAGCAGGGGTCTCCAAACTAAGGCCGGCGGACCAAATCCAGCCCGCCAGTGTAATCAATCCAGTAAATTTAGCAAGCGTATGCTCGTTTACAGTGCGTACTCGGCGGCTAGTTTAGAAATTATAGATAATGGCAGGAAAATTAAAACGGTTTTGGCCATTGGAACTTACTGGAGTAATCAGTATTGCCATAAGGCTGGAATGTTGAGAGATCCCTGCTCTAAAGGATTAAAAAATATTAAATATAAACAAATGAGTCAATCTAGTCTGATCAAGGTCAATCAAACTTTTTATTTTCCAATGTTTTAACTTATATTTGAAAGAAATAAAGAACATCAAGAAAGAATTATAACAATTAAGTGCATTGCAAATGTATGTTTAAAAAAATTGTTAAAATCATCATTGCTGAAAACAAAGAAACAAGTTCAAGCAACAATAGAAACGAATGAACAACGAAAATATGAAAATATAAGTGGATGATGAGTCACAAACGCGATTCGAATAAGTTAAATGAAGAAGAAAGTACCCACCGCTGTGGGATAATCACTCGCCTGGCACTCCAATGTTTCCTGGTGCGGATATGGATCTTTGTACAGTTTACCCGACTTTAATGGGGTATTGTGAATTACTGGCAAAAATAGACGGTAAATAGAGTAACCGAAGCCTATATAAGCAAAATAAAAAAAAAATGAAGGGGAAGGTGATTACGGAAATATGGCACATTTAAACTGTAGATTCTGAAGCTCTACATAGCCACTGAAATCAATCCATCAGCACAATATTTAATGAAGAATGTAGGTACAGTGACGTATTGATATTTGCCAAAATTACTTTAGAATCCACAAGTTGGTTGCTTTATTTAAGTTAGACGCGTCAATACACTAAGCGTAATTTAGCAACTGGGCCTACAGCAATGAATATGAAACTGAATTGATGAATATTTCACTTGAAAAAACGGCGATCCTCCTGGGTGCATTATGGCCATTTAAATAAAATATAGATTTATCACTAAAGCAAATAGAGTTCTATTTCAGGTCCGGTACGATTATAACCATTTTAAGGAACGCGTCTTGTGGTGCGCTTTAAGAGAAAATGTAAATACAATAAGCACCCATCCCCATCGCAAATAAATATCAATGACAGTCATTTTCGAAATAATCGTACCTGTAGCTACAATAAAAGCATCCCGTCGTATATTTTCATATTTCGCACTGCAAGAAGTCTAAGATGCCGTCCATCTCGTCCTTGATACTTCTAGAACGAACAAAACCTCGACTCGTGCATAACTCTAATCCTCAAACCATCTTATTTATATGTTCATAACGGCAGAAGCAGTAATGTCTAATGGTGTCATTATTTCACGAGAACTTGAGCATACTGGTTTCTATTCCAATACCACATCTTTTTTTAAATATTTTTTTTCCTTTAATTGGGTTTATCGCCACTATCTAAAACTGAAAAAATATCAAAAATACCTGTTCTTATGTAAAGAAAGAATCACTGGGTAAAAACAAAAAACCAAACGGAGACAAATTTCTCAGTAATTATTTTTTGTAATAAATTTGCCTAACGAACAAAATTTTAAAGATATAAAAATGTTATAAAAAATTCTACAAACTTTTAACGTTAATGTTTCGGAGGGTCCTCTCCCCCCGTTTTCAAAACTAAACTAAAAAATAAATTATATTAATTTGTAATATATAAAGTAACGAGTAAAAGTAATTATATTTTTTTTACATAAGAACAGGTACTTTTGATATTTTTTGAGTTTTAGATAGTGGCGAAAAACCCAAATAAGGGGAAAAAAAATATGAACACGCCACAATCATTCAGACATTAATAATTTTTTAAATTCGGAAAATTGTCTGAAACAACATGGTGCACGAACGTAGCGTCTTAGCACAAGCAGTTTTTGTCTTCAAGATATCCTGTACTGTATTGCTTTCAGTTCAATTGAAATATGTTACTGTGTTGCTGTTTTATTTGTTTCCCAGTATAAAGCCTTACTGCCAATAAGAAGTAGTGTTACATTTCTCTCTATGAAACTGAACAACTCCTAGGGCTACTACCCTAAGGAAATAGAGTTAATCAGCAACTGGACATAGAGTTTAACGTAGGCTCGAAATAATGGTTATCAATTATTTTGTGCTAACATTTAGATTTTTCTCAAAAACCTACCGACAGACGTTTAACTAACGTAGTCAAATCTTCATCTTGCGATTCAAGCAATTTTTGAATGTCACTTGATTCTATCTGTTTGAAACCATTTTATCGTATGCCATTTGCGCCTTGAGCAATGTTTTCAGTTAATGTTTAAATTTGCACGAGTTCTTCATCATTACCAACAGTTAGATTAGGCCACAGTTTTTTCCAGTATGATTTCAATGTGTATAGTTTCAGCTCTTGCAATGATTCTTTTATGTTAACAATGCACTTTATTATGTCAAAATTTTTCCAGCATTACATAACATTCATATCAGGATCACACTCCATGGTGTCTAATGTACAAAATCTAGATTATTCCTTGGTCCATAGGACCATATCACCTTTATATTTGGATGCATAACTCAAGCTCACGAGGGTGACTCTTCAGATACAGCTTCTCCAACAATTTTGATGTTATGCAGTAATTGTCCCACCTTGAACTTATTGAATCAACCGTCCGATGCTCATCACCAGCTTATTTATAATGTGCGTAAAGGCGCTTAGCTTTGGCACGGATTACAGCACCACTTAGAAGCACTCTCTTCTGTCTATAGTCTTCAATTTATAATGTTAATGCAGCTTCCATTTTTTCAGTTGTTGGATTACGAACAATTTTTACTGCTGGTGAGGTTGAAGCTGCACAATTTCTTATTTTGTCTTGTGATTTCTTGATAGATCACTAAAAAACGTGATATGGATGCAAACTACTCGCCGAGGTCTAAACGGTCAAGCATTTCTATTTTTACCTTAAGCGGCAACACGACTTTTTTCCGTGTACGAACTAATCTTCCTTTGCTTTTTCTCGAAATTATAAATCGCGGCAATTATAAAAGATTCGGCATGGATCGTGCGAAGGCGGCTTTTATCAAAAGCCATAGCATCACGCGTAACCCGTCGGCGCGTAAGAATTTTAAGCCAAGCGGCAATAAGACTTGTATGTTTATAAATACTTGTTTGTTTTGAAAGATAACAATAATAAATGCATATTATTCTATAAATACAATATGTATCATTAGTTTTGAATACAAGAAGTGGTCACAACTTTTTAAACCGCGAATACTGAAAACGCGAATAACGGAACGGCGAATAAGGAGCTTTGACTGTACTGGCAATTATTTATTAGCTAGTATTAATTCATATAACTTTTTTTCCTAGTTTCAAATAATTCCATGGGATAAACAAATACTATCATTATCGAAATTTATTTCTAAGAATTGGAAACAGAATTGTTTTTCTCACAACAAACTAATTATTCCAATTTTAAAAAGAAAAGGTCTAAAACTCATATATGTTTCTAAATAATTCCGGGAGTCGATCCGTTCATTCTGTGAAGAGTCACGACATTTCGCCAAAATCTCATTTGGCATTTTCAAGTGTTGTCCGCTTCGACTGAAGAGTTCTACTGATCTGTTCAATTCAGTACAGTTCAGTAATATATATATATATATATATATATAATATATATATATATATATATATATATATATATATATATATATATATATATATGTATATATATATATATATATATATATATATATATATATATATATATATATATATATATATATATATATGTATATATGTATATGTATATATATATATATATATATATATATATATATATATATATATATATATATATATATATATATATATATATATATATGTATATATATATGTATATGTATATATATATATATATATATATATATATATATATATATATATATATATTATATATATATATATATATATATATGTATATATATATATATATATATATATATATATATATATATATATATATATATATATATATTTATATTTATATTTATATGTATATATATATATATATATATATATATATATATATATATATATATATATATATATATATATATATATATATATATATATATATATATATATATATATATATATATATATATATGTATATATATATGTATATGTATATATATATATATATATATATATATATATATATATATATATATACATATATATATATATATATATATATATATGTATATATATATATGTATATGTATATATATATATATATATATATATATATATATATATATATATATATATATATATAAAGATTTCTTTGGACAGCGTCCAATTACACATATACGCCATCTCATGGGAAATCGACGAAAGAATGGGTTGTTGACTGTGGATAGGGCCTGCCTATTCTTGACGAGAGAGCATATGTCGATATCCTGAAGAGCCTGAAAATCAAGAGGCGAAACATATGCGCTCCAATTGAAGGGATGGGTGGGGCTCGTTTCCCCCAGTCTAGCACCTAACATAATGCTCATATGAGGATAAAGAAATAAACTATTCATTCAAGTACATTTAACATCCACTTGATCATTATCGGAATTTATTTGCTTTTTGCTAGCTGAATGAATTGCAAATTTTGTTGGACTAGTTATTCTTTGTTCTAACAATACATTATCCGATGATAAATAAAACTAAACTTTTAATGGATTTTTTTTTCCACTTGAAAACAGTAAATTAGATGTTTGTTTATAAAGAGTTCAGTAGGGTGAAGCTAAAAATCGTATAATGTATATAATAAAACTATAAATAGAAAATATACCTATAAAAACAGTGTTATTTAATTTTACATATACAATTATTATATGCTTTGCACTGTTTATAGTTGCTTTGTATATCTCATATAAAAATATAAATATCAACTACAATTATTGGGTGTTTATTAATTGACACTAATATTTATTTTAGGTGACGAACCTCCATCTAGTATAATGACTAAAGTTTCAAAATTCGAATATTTAGCAGCACAAAATTTAAAAAAAGCGTATTCTCCTAAAGTGTTTACTTCAAACGTACCTACCGTCAACGTTCCCGTAAAAGACGTTCTTGGAAAAGATATTGACAGCCTTAGAAAGAGCTTGCCACAAAGTGCCATCAATTATGTTGAACTCCATCCTAACGAAAAACAACAGAACAAAATCCCAGGTACCTATTATTAACTTAACTACCATTGTTTGCAATTTTTGGAATTTTACCCAGTCAGGTAGCTAAAATACTTAGAGCTTATCCCTCCATAAAATAGTCTGCTCTATAATATCTAATTATCGTATTATCATTTTAGGCCAAAGTATATTCTCTAAAACAAGACAGCCCCAATATGTTAATGTTACTCTAAACGAAACGAAGAATATTAATAATCGTGTTATTATCTACGAGAATGGATGTGTGCCGAAAAGTCCTAACGTCAATTTTGACCACAATGATCTGAATAATAAGTCGGCAACGAAGAATATTAATGCCAATAGAGTAAACGGTCCCAGCCCCAGCTTTAATAGGAATCCTACACAGTATTACAGGTGAGGTAGAGCAGATTTGCCTATATTTGCAATGTATGTATATATAACGGGTGGAGCAAGTATTACGCTACTATTTTAATTATTTATAACTTTTAAAAGAAACAAGGCAGTTTTTTTTCTACATGTTATTTCGTATTTAATGTTTATATTAAGTAATTTTTGAAAATTAAGGCAATCAAATATGAGCCATTAGCAGCGATGCAACTTTGTGCCCTTTCTAACACTTTTTCCATAACTTATTTTAACATATTTGGTGTTAGTACATCGATTTCAGCAGGGCTGTATGGTTTATGACTTATTTATGTAAACCTTTTCCTTCAAAAATCCCTATAAAAAATTATCTGTCAAATCAGATCTGATACCATTGAAGCATTCTGATCGCTTATGTCTGTTTGTAGGCAACAAGTCTTGAGCAATTTTAATCTTATAGGGAAAATGTGCATATAATCCGGCGTAAACTGCGTGGAGAAATGGCCATTTGTGCACGGCGTCTTCGTATCGACCTTTCTGGAGACCTCCCTACACTTTGCTCCATATGTGCAATATTTTCGGGGGTTCGCGTTGTTCTTGGATCTCTGGTGCAGGGGCTTTTCCCAACTATTCCGAATTCTCGAAATGTCTTAAATAAATGATACATTTTTGCTTTAGGAAGCGTCGGGCGATTAGGATGTTTTCTTTCGCCTAAATCCATGTTGAGTTGCAATAATAGGATTATGTTTGAAATATAAATTATAGTCCGGTTCAAGATATTTCGTTGCCCTTCGGCAAAATATTAATTGCCCCAATTAATTTCAATAAAAATATTCCTAGTTTCTTCAAAGACGCCAGAGTCGGAGTAGTTTTTGAAAAAAATAAAATATTGTTAAATTATTATTGTTATTATTATTATGTATGACTAAAACATTGTTTATTGGTTTGTGTATTTTAAATTTATTAGTGCAATAAAAATAAATAAATAAATAACTAAATAAATGTATCTATTAGTACAATAAAAATTATAACTTAAATTTAATTCAGTTTCACTCTCACTGTCACTTTGATCTACATTAATAATAAGTAGTATATTATTAGTAAATGATACATAGGAATCTTCTATTTTAATAACATGGTTCCTAACATGGTTAACAACCTTCCTAATTAATGTTGCAGCACTTGCACTTAGAGTCGGAAAAATGTTTTCTGCTCTAACATTGGATTTTACCTGATGCCACATATGCTCAATTGGATTAAAAATACAGTAATACGGGGAAGGCGTAAAACCGTATGTCCTATATCGGCAGCAGTGGTATCATATCCATATTCCTTTTTAATATTAAATATCTTTAATATTTCTAAATCACATTTTTTATATGTATTTTCAAAGTACATATCGTTTTTTAACATATAGTTCTGAATTTCCAATTTAGTGTTATTTGCATTAGGAACTTTATTTTTTTGGCGGTTATGATAACTAGTATTGCCCAATACAATACGCTTTCCTTAGGCACATTGGGCAAAAGGCTAGTTATAAACCAATCTTCAAAAAGTTCTCCTGTGGGTAGTCCTCATGGTAGTCCAAAAATGAATGATTGTTTAATATTTTTGGAATACAACCCTAAACAATTTGGAACCCATCCATGCTCGGAACCAGCATGTAAAATTGTAATTATTTTTCCCTTGTTTGCTGGGGCTTTGGTTTGGCTTTTTCTTTATATATCTACCCATCCTTTTGCTGGCGTCTAATGTTTATCGAACCATGTTTCATCAAGGTAGATTATGGGACGATTTTCTAATCTGTATTTTCTTATAGAGTTTAAGTAGTCAAACCACCATGGTCGCAATCGTTGTAATTCCATTAATATTTGTCTTTTATTAATGGTCCGATATGCAAAACCCATTAGAGATAATATTCTCTGGAGGCTAGTTCTGCTGCAAAGAATGTTGATTTTGCAAAGAATGTTGATTTCATCTTTCCTTAGTCGTTGTTGCAATGAATGCAATGCAGGTTCAGTTTACTCTTCATACATAGCATAACTTTGCTTCGAATTAAGTATTTGTCACTTTCGTCACCACATTTGCTTTTACCAGAATCATTACGAACTTTTTTGGCTTTAATTGGATTCGTCACAATATCTTTAACTGTAGACAACGGCGTTTTCGTTAATGAAGATGTTTCTGCTGCGGCTGCATTTTCATTAGTCCCCCTAGTCAATAACGAAACGTACACATTTTTAACAATTTGCTTAGCATCGGACGATTAATGTTTTCTTTTAAAATTAGCACTGCCGGAGGCACAATGATCATTATCTTGCCAAGAATGCTACATTTTTAGAACATTTGAAATAATAAAAATACGATCGAAATTTTAGAACTGCACTGTTTAAGAAAATAATGCGAACTAAACTAATAAATTTCGAAACTACTAAACTAGATATAAAATTAATTATAAATTATTATTAAATAAATTATTAATTAAATAATTATTATCTTTTTACCTGTTATTTTATTAGTCCTGGCCCTGTTTATATATTCTGCAACTTTGCCGGGTTTCGTTACGAGAGGGGTTGTTAACAATTTATTGCAGCTATTCGGCCAACGATATATCTTGAACGGCACTATACAACAATTTTACTGCGTTCTTTTAGGTTGTATTTATCCATAATAAAACTTGCAACATTGCAACAGCCAAACCCAAACTCGAAATATCACGAAAAATAAATTGGCGCCAAAACCAAGTAAGGTGATAAATGCCCCACCCTTGATTATATCTAATTATTCTGGTGCATTCACCATTTTGTACTGTATCACTGGCTATTCGCACTTAATAGGTGTACAAATTATTACTTTACACGTGTAACCACTTTTGACATATGCTTGTTTTATTTCCAAAAAGACAAGAATACTTCGCAGACGCAAAAAAGCACTGTACTGTTTACAGTGAGGGTGCCGTTGACGATTCCACGTGCCATCAGTGGTTGAGAAAGTTTCATGAAAACAATATAAATAGCAACCATATATATTCTTAGCGATGCACCATGTTCTGAACGAGTGGATGAAGCTAATGACAATGAAATATTGGCGCTAATTGAAAGTAATCGACATAGAACCACTCGAGAGATCGGAGAAATTCTAGGAATCAGGTGGATCTGATCGATCGGTCAAAAGTGTCAAGGTGATTACGTTAATGTAAAATGGTCAGCGAAGCTAAATGTGAGAAACGTAGTTATGATTTAACGGAGAAAATGGGAAAAATGTATCTTAGTAGAAGCGCAACGAAATCGATTCATTTTTAAAGCAAATGATTACAGATGATGAAAAGGATTACAAATGATGGATTGTTTATAATAATGTTAAGTGTAAGAGATCATGGTACAAATGCGGAAGTGCCCATCCAACTAGCGCAAAAGGCAGTTTATCCGAAGAAGGTTATGCTATACATTTGGCGGAACTAGAAGGGAATCATTTATTATGAGCTATTACCTGAAAACGAGACCATTAATTCGGAGAGACACTGTTTACAACTAGGTGGATTAAAGCGAACAAACGACCAAAAACAGCCTGAAATAGCCAACAGAAAAGGCATTACATTCCATCAAGGCAATGCTAGACCACACATACCTTTGGCCTGCCAACACACACTATAACAACTTGTTTCGGGCTGTTTTGGCCCATCTTTTGTACCCTTCCGACCTCGTGATCTCCAATTACCATTTATTTAGATCGCTTCAAAACATCTTAGATCGTAAAAAAATATTTTTTGGAAGACTTAACAAATCATCTGGGTCAGTTCTTTAGCCATAAATCTTGGAACTTCTATGACTGCGATATTATGAAAATTGGGGGAGAGATGAAGAAAGGTCATCGAACGGAACGGAACATACCGATGCCGATTGCCGGCATAATATGACGATTGCCGGCATAATATGCCGATTAAATGTAATTTTTGGTAAATAAAGTTTTTCCCATTTTTGTTCCCGACAAAATGGGGCGAACTTATGCATCCACCCAATAATTTGATCAATTAAATAATACATTTTAATACAGGGTGCGGCGAAAATTTTGCTCCGATTTCCAAGGGTCATTGCTCAGCTCACAGGTGAGGTAGAGCAATGGGCCTGGTCGCCATAAGTGTGTGGGTTCGTGCCATTTTCAGTTATCATGCTATGGCTTGGACTGTAGTGCATCGCAACTTCGCTTTCGAAAACTTGATGACAAACAGCGAATCTGTAATAAGATTCAGCATGCCTTCCATGTTCGCTTTGAGCTTGGTCATCATGGTACATCATTCTGCATGGAAAAACAATTCGTTGCTGGATTTCGAACCTCTGTCAAAAAAGTTTTCTGCTTAACCGAAAATCTTCTAACCAACCTAGGACCGCAACAACGCCAGAAAATGTCATTGCTGATAGAGCGTCGGTACTGCAGGCATTCGGTACGAAAACTAAGGATGTCGGATCGAAGTGTCCGAAGAATTTTGTTATAATGCACCCGTACAACGTCTGTGGTGGTACAAATATCGACCACGAGAAAGCTTTTAATACTGCAGCGGCAATAACGACTGTCATTTAAGTGACGTAATTTTTAAAACATTTCAAAATAGCAAGAAATGTACTTTTCAAAAATAAAAAGTTTATTTTTCTGTATCTTGTTCGATTTCGTTTTTATTGACGCACCCTGTACATTTACTTACCTAAAATTTTCTCCTCGTTTTCGGGATTGAATTAGCATCCCTATCATGGATTTTTTGTGACTGGCTCAGACAAACCTATTATTTTATCCAGCAAGCTAAAAATATACATTCTCAAACCTCTGCTACCACTTTTATATATTATGGATTTTTCTACTGTATGGCTCAAATAATTTCCGTAGCTTCAGCAACTATTATCTTTAAGTTTTTTTACTTAAAAAATACAGTATCTCCTGTGCCTTTTTTTCGGAGCTCATGTTGACTACTGTTTTTAAGATAACCTGTCACAAATGCACAAAAACTTATTGAAATTTAAAAGCACCAGATACAAAAAGGCCTAATAAATACCGTCCGTTGATTTATATTATTTTTTTTCTAAATTTTAAATATAACTTAAACCTAATCAAACTATATTTAAGCCATAAAATAATTTTAATAACGATGTCATAAAAGTAATCATTTTTAACCATAAATTTTATAAGCAGTAAAATATGAATCAAAATAATTTTGATGAGTATTAAAAATGTATAATAAATAAATATTGTAGATATGCTCCACTTCATTTAACCTATATTTTACTTCATTTTACTTATATTGATATTTATTTTCCTTTTCTTTTTGCATCTTTTCCGACGTTCTCATCGATTAAATGCACAAAGAATTTATGATAAAAACCATTACCTTCTTTGTCCATAGATTTGACGAAGTGTTTCATTTGTTCAAGCTTAGTAGGGAGAGGCAGAAGAAGCACCTTTTTTGGGTTAACTAGGGGGTCATATTTTATGTTTGAATTAGTAGGATCAAAAGAAGTTCTATCAGCGCAATTTTCCTTACTGTAATGTTCTTTTGTTGCCCAACTGTCCCATAGACACAAAAGACAGCAATACTTTGTAAAACCCCCTTAAAGTCCTAGCCATACACCTATGACTTTTAAATCCCCACAAATATCCCACTGATTCTGTTCATATTTAACGCGATTTAGTATGGTTGCTCAGTTGTCATAGGTTTCTTTCATTGCCACTGAATGGGCTAAAGGAATAGATGGGTTTTTGTTTTCATTATGAAGCAAGACTGCTTTTAGGTTGTATTTCGACGAATCTATGAAAATACGCCAGTTGGAAGGTACATGTTCCATATTAAGCTCATTCATTAAACCATCAGTATCACAACAGACACATAACGATCCTTCCATTTTATAAAAACTTGAAAATGTTACAATCCGTTTGTTTTGTTTTGACAGTCCTAGGTCACGAATCAAATCATTTAATTCATTGTGAGATATTAACTGAAGGTCACTGGTAGTTGTTAAAAATGTTGGGTCACAACTGGTGTTCTCAGAAAGTTGTAGTTCAAATTCTGATGAAGAATTAGAGTCACCGGGAAACATGTTCTATATTTTTACCCCATGATTCTTTATTTACATAAGAACAGATATTTTTGAATTTTAGATCGTGGCGAAAAACCTAAAAAAAGGAAAAATATATGAACACGCCACAATCATTCAGACATTACTTAAACATGTTGTCCAGGTTTAAAGGCGCAAGGAAATGGTTTAAGTTCAGAAGGCAAATTTGGATACTGATTTTTCTCCCTTTGCTTTTTTGAAACCTCTTCTGTTTTAGTGACACAAAAGTAGCAATCACGTACATGGTCAGTAGGTTCTCTCTACACCATAGGAACAGCAAACGGCATAAAATTTTTCTTGCGATGCATACACTGAACTAAATTTACGTGACAACTCACACAGCAAACATGAGGAGCCTAACCGTTATCTTGATCACCAATTTGGCACTTAAAATATAAAAATAGGCTTTTTTGACTTCTCCAGATATAGATCTAGCTTGTGACTTCAAAATAATTCATCCGCATATATAACAAAACTTGCATCCGCTGCATTTTTGCAAAATCGACGACTAGAACTTGCCATTTTATATAAAATCGACTTAAACACTTGACTGTACTGTAAACGAGACAGAAACAAACTAAACTATAGAAAACAATGAAACTGTCCTTAAAAGTTCGTAGAATACTATCGAAACAACTCCTCTACGGTCTTGTGGTAATTTCCTAATACGTGTTAGGCCATTTCTGTGAAAAGGTGTTTTAATCACTATCTAAATGAAACACAAAAAGAACATTCCCATCAATGATACAAAAATCATGTGGACCTGTGTTATTATTAATAAAAGTTTTTTTGCATACTTTCTATAAAATGTTTAAATACGGAATAGACCCAAGGCCCACTCTGAATTTAACACTGTATACTATCACATTTTAAAAAGAAACTATTCACACTAGAGCATATTTGAACCAAATGCTTTTATAGGAAAATAAAAATATTAAAATAACACTGGGATATTTTCAGAAGTGTTACTCCAAGTCCGGTATCAAATAATATCAAAGTCGAGCACCGAAGAAGCGGATCAATGGGCGAAATACCATTTAACTTTGTCGAAGATATCGAAGTACTTTCATCTCGTAATCAAGAAGCGGAAATTCGAAGAAATCAGGTAATGAAATTCGTAGATAATTTATCGCTCCAACTAATCCCAGTTCTGATAACACTTGTTCCCTTATAAACAACGTTTGTTTACACTTGAAATGTTTTAACATTTTTATGTTTATATTATTTTAAATAATAGCACTATCTCTTCATTATCAGCCACAAACCACACTTTAAACATTTACTTTTTTGAATGTAGTATGTGGGGCGAAAGAAACCTGAATCTTATATAAAATCTACGGTGTAATAACCGGCATAATCATCGTATATAGGAAACATTTCCTTATCTTATCTTGGGTCGTGTTGACAACAATTCCCTTTTTTATTTATGAACGGTTCATGGTGCACATTTTTTTTTCTCAGTGGCATATTTTAATGCATAAAAAATATGTAAAACAGCAGTTTCAATTTCTTAGAATGCACTGTTCATGGTTTATAAATTATGGCTCAACAAACGACTATATTTAAGATAAATGTAGCAATAATCAGTTGTGAGTAATAGTTGGTGATAAGTTTACTTATTTGTTGAGGTGATTTGAAATACCAGTATAAACGCAATTATTATCTCAGTTTTTTTTCAACTGTTTTTATATAGGTTATTATGAATGTTTGGTCATATATTTTCTAGGCTCAAAGGGATAGAATCAAAGAGCAGGAAGTTGAAAAGGCCGAGAAACAAAGACTGGAAGAGATATTAAATATGTGTGCTGAATATGAGAAACAGTCTCAGCAAGGTGAAAAAAGTAAACCTCCAACGCCAAATAGGTGAGCGTATTTTATTTAAAATGTATTTTGATTCAGGAAGAAACATCCAGTTAAACATATTACAGTAAAACCTAGGTTGGACAGACACTTACGGAACCCTAAAAAAGTGCCCGTTTAAGAGAGTTGTCCGTCCAAGAGAGATAAGGCATAAGAATGAGTTTAATAAACATTTCATAACAAATATATAATATATTATTTATTAGAAACTACAGATTCATAACATCTGTTGGAACAGCTGACACTTACAAAATGTCACTAACATTTCTTTGCTGGAACACAAATTTGACACTGCGCATGCTCCAAGCTGCTTCCAACATTTCTGACAGCTTGCTGGAACAAACCTAATATAAAGAACGTATTATACATATACATATATACATATAAAAAATATTAAAGTATGTATTGATTAATGGTTAAAATATTCTAGCAGGGTTGTTTATCGGATTTTCTTTTAACTTAGATATCAAATCCAAAACGGGCAGGTCGCCACGTGGTGAAACAAAACATTTTTATTACTGCGTCACATTCTTTGCCTGTTTATATGTATAAATAACCTCTTCTTCCTGTGTGTGTTCCATCAGACACTGTTTTTTGCATAGGAACCTCCAGACATACTGAGTCATCATGCCGAAATCATCATTAGTTTTTCATATTCAAGCGAAAAGTGACAATGGGAGGTCGTCTTCAACATCTGAATCTCCTGCGTTTTGTGTTGGATTTTTAGAGTTACTATGTGTAATTCCATATTTGGAAAAGCAATGTTGAATCCCGGTCCCATACATTTTAATAAGATAAATTGCATTCAAAACGTTTATTTCCTTTGAAAGTTCTTCAGCAGTATTAATGGCTAATAAAAGTTTTGTAACAATAAATGTCCTATAAAAAGTTTAATAATACGCTGTATTCCGGGCGTTGGAGGTAAGTGAGTATGCAAAATGTGAGGACCCAATTCCACCAATGGATTTGATTGAATAGATAAAATATTAATAATACGGATTTTGCCAATCGATTTTTTTACCCCTCTCCTCGTATTTATAAAGGAAATAGATCGAGCACATGCTATAAAATCTTTCTAATGATTATTTCAGTAATGATTTATAGTTTTTTCTAATGATGAAAGTGATGATGGGTTGTTCAATAAAAAAAAACAGAAATAGAAGTAATCAAAAATATGTTTTAATAAAAAAAAAGTTATATGCGAAAAAAATAGCGAATTTAAACAGAAATATATAAAAGTAGGCAAATAATTGCTCATTTTTATTTATACAATCGTTATTGATACATTTACATAAAGAAATACAAAATAATCCAGATTTTTTGCAACTGCAAAACATTGTTCGGCAATTTGCAGTACACTTGCAAGGTTGAATTAATGACTCTGGTAACGACGGCTTAGTCATTTGTCGTGGACGTAAGTCACCATTCAGCTTTTCATAGCCAAATAAGCAATAATTAATGGGCTGCAATTGTGTTAAAAATTTTTCCAAAGAAATGTTTGTACTGTAGCCCTTAATAGATGCAAGTGCAAAGCATCTGACGTTCATCAAATTAAATCCAAAACCTATGTTTTGAGAAATCAGTTTATATCAGAGTTCATCAGCAGTGCTGGCAAAATATCACATATGCTTTCACCAGGGATTCAGCAGCTAAATGGCATCCTAGAAGATATTTATTTATATGAAAACCGTCGAACCATAGACCTAGACACCCAATATTTGCTAAATCTTTCCAGAAATAAATTGCCAAAATGAAAACATCTGTATCAGCGCTGAGGATAATAACATGAGCAGATTGAATCCTAACTGCGTGAAGTATGTGGGAAAATATCCTTGAATCAGCTTCTAAGTGGCTTGATTGTAATTCAAGTACCTCACTCATTCGTAAGATCCTCGTAACTTGAAGCATTTGGTTGGATTGTCGTTTGGGATTAAGCATCGTTAAGTATTTCTTTAGAGATTTGATTTGAAGGTCAACCTGCTGGATTCGTTGAATGTCTTGGTAATCTTAAATAATCACGGTGACAATGTTTGTGATGCCTCACTTCCATAGCAAATAAATCTTCAGACCGTTAACAAGTGCTAATTTGAGTAAAAACATGGTCTTCCTTATTGCATGCAGTATTTAAAATTTGTTCCGCTGCTGAAATTTCGGAGCATAAATACAGCTGCTTATCTTTGTTTCTCGTTAACTTTTCACAAATTAAGCATTTGAACGGTTTATTCAATGCTGCAGGTACCCTTGGTGATGAACGAGAACGTCTAGAATCTAACACACTTGCTTCGGAAGTTGAAGCAGACTCTTCTTTTTTATTGAACGCAATTTCTCGACACCTTATTTTCTCCTCACTTATGTAGGTAGCTAAACAGCCTTGGTGTCATGAAAATTCTTGTCTCGTGGAGTTCTCCACTTCTCTCATACAGTTTTGAAAACTTTTCACTAATGTATTTTCTTCTATCTGCTGCTTTTTTTAACACTAAGCAGCGAGCTTGACTTCGGTTCTTTCACTAAATCATTTGTTTTATTACAAAACAAACACCACTATTCGTTTAGCCTTTTTCATTTCAAATTAACCACTTCTGGCGATATTTCTAACGTTTTTCAATAAAATACGTTTTAAATAGACACTCAAAAATAATGAAAATAAAATTATTTTATGCGTATACAATAAACACGACTTTATAACGCAACGTTTTTGCGTCGATAGACGCAGAAACACACTAAACAGCTGAGCGCGCTATGCTTACCACAGGCGTGGAGAGGGGATGGGAAAGGAGTGGAAGGGACCACCACAGCTGGTGGCAAGATATGTTTTCTCATTGTTTTGGGTCTCAGGTATAAGAATCTGAGCATAGTTGCCGGTCCTCATTTTGCATACTCAACTACCTCCAGCGCCTGCACTACTAGTCTAGAGGTTGGCACACAGACATCCAATTGAGATGTAAAAAATATTTTCTAAAAAGATGTAAAAAATATTTAAATTTTCTAATTTTGTCTCTTGGGTGTGAACACGCGTTGTTTAGAAATAATAACATTTTTCGTTTCTCACGTTTCAACTTTCGATAAAATTTCACGAACCGTTCTGTCATTAGTTCCCCAGTCATGTTTTTCTATTCCATCTCCAAGTAACATGTAAATCATTCAGATTGATGTTGCAAAGCTCTTGGTTTTACGGTTCTTCCTATTACTAACTGCTTTTCTTTTTCTGCATTCTTTTTGGAAATCCATTTTCTTTCGAAAGTTTCCCTCCAATGCATTTTTTTTGCTTGTCAAATGTAATGTTTTATTGGGAAGTACACGAAAAAATAATCCTGTTTCGTCTGCATTGTAGATATTTTTGGGTAAATAATTGCTTATAATCAAGGGACTCTCTTGGTCAAAAAAGTGGCTACATCGTCAGGATTTACACTCGCAGCCTCTCCAGATATGACTTTGAAAGCAATATTGTGCCGTGTACGAAACTTTTCCACGTACAAAATCCAAGAACGTTTCAATCAGGACCCGACAAAAATTGTTAAAGTTCAATTGGCAAAAATGCATTATGGCCCTACCACTACATTGACTAAATTTGTAAATAATAATAGTAATTGCATGATAAACTAAATAAATGTTTGCATAAACTATTTGCGTTTTCCTTACTATAAAAAAAAATCTCTACGAACTTTCCGGACAACTTTATATTTTTGAAATATAAGATCTTTTGCCATAAATATACTACATATATTGATAATATTTACAAGAGCCTTACATTGTTTTATTATCAAAATATTCGCAATGTCTTAAAATAAATAGTTTGTTTCATAACAATCAAAATTACTACACCAATAAATAAGATAATTTTATCTGTACGCATTTTTAGTGATATCATATTTATGTCAAGAAGTTTAAAAGAAAACTGTATGAACTATGCCTTATAAATGTTTTGTTTTGGAATGTTAGTTTTCAGTAATTTGATGCATATATAGTTGTCAAAGTTAAACTACCTTAAACCTTTCATTACCTTTCCGTTTTAAAAAACCAAAATGGTTTTTATTATTCTTGGTATTACTTTAATACAAAACGTCGTGCCATTTTTTGAGAAAAATTTAAAAAAATTGTATTTATTAAAAATTGCATTTGTTGAATTGCAAAAATTGCAAAAATTGAATGCCGTTTCTTTTCGAACCGAAACGTTTCGTGCCGAACTTTTCTCCATCTCTCCGGTAGCTGCATAATACCGCATTCATAAAAGTTCTGAGGTTTCTGGACAAAGAACTTATCCAAGTGATTTTTTAAATCTCCTCAGGAAGTAATTGTTTACGATATGAATGTTCTAAATAAATGATACTCAAGATCAGGAGATTACGATGGATAAACCAAAACACCCCAAAACAAGTTGTAACCATTTGTATTGGCTGGTAAAAACATGTTTAGTCTTGCATTTTCTTGATTGAACGCTATGCTCGTTCTAATGGCTAATTTAGACGTCTTCTTGTCGATTACTTGCTATAATTGACTTAACTGTGTGAACAGTGAATAGTATTTATCTGAATTAATGGTCTGGTTTTCAGGTAATAGCTCATAATAAGCAATTCCTTTCCAATTCCTTCCACGAATTGCATGGCATACGGCTTACGCTTAACAGTATTATACACAATCCATTTTTCATTACCTATAACCATCTGCCTTAAAAAGGGGATCGATTTCATTTCGTTTCAATAAAGAATCGCAAGCAGAAGTTCGGGCTATCCTGTTTTTCCACCTTAACTCATGCGGTACCTATATATAGACCTTACTAATCATAACACTGTTGACTGATTAATTCCAGGAATTTCTCGGACCTTTCGAGTTGTTATATGCCGATCACTTTCAATTAACACCAATATTTAATTGCCATCAGCCTCGGTCGTGGTGTAGCGCTAAGATTACCAGGTGTGGCGGTTAATACTTCTTATATTATTCCTCATATTAAAATGCTCATATTGGGAGAAAGATAAAAAATAGTTTATTCCAAGTATGTGACATCGGTAGCTGAACATTTCCCCATCTATCTGGCAATTTGTGGATGTCCTTCCAGAAAAACCGTACATCTTTTGAGGTGGTCCAGTCATCAACTATTTTTTGATATCTCCGTAATTGTTGAAGTTAATGGAAAGTGGATGAAAACCAGTAGTAATCGGAGGGGGGTAAGTCTGGTAAGTACGGCGGCTGGGGCAAGAGTTCCCAGTCAATTGCAGAAATGGTGAAACCACTTTCGCTGTGTGTGATGGGACGATATCATGCTGCAAAATAATTTTTCCGCGTCTCGTAGTCCATTCTGGTCGCCTTTCGATTAATGCATGGGTACAAATTGATCCCACCAAATACACAAGCTTGTCTTTTTTTTCAAAGCGATTCGGTCTTGCGGTTGTTGATGTTGAGGCTGTCCTGGGTCAACCCATGATTTTCTGCATTTTGGGTTCTCGAAATATATACATTTTTCGTTTCTAGTCACTCTTCTTTCTTACATACCGAGAAAGCAAAACTTCGCTCACCGCTTTTGTTTTTCCATTTTCCTATGGAATACCATGCGGTCTGGTCTTGCTGAAATGTGAGATTTGAATGAGCCGATATGTCAAATTTCTTCTGCTAGGTACTAAGGATAACTTACCATAATTCATATGGCTTTTTAGACCATAATTCCTAGAGCGATAGCTGTATGTCGTTCTAATGCGAAGTTTAAATTTCGCCGTTCGCCCTGAAAACTTCTGATCCTTCTACCTCCATTATGTCCATCTAAACAAGATTTAAACTCATCATTAAAACAAATGAGAGTTCCAATTCAGTTATAGTTCGGCACCATTCTAAGCGACGCCTCTTTGAGTACAAAAGGATGCACCTATTAAGGACAATTACATGCATCCCTATTCTACTTGTAGCTGCCACAAAAGCGTTACATATTTGCTGAATATTTTCATGTCGATTTCGTACTGTGAAATGCATCACGCACTTTGATACTTCTAGGACGACCAGACTTTTACTCGTGCAAACTCTGATTTTCAGCGTTTCTTATTCATTGTCCTATCCTTTCGATATTTCTCTAAAGTATTAATCTGTTTCTTTCATACAAGTAAATTGCCTACGTGTCGTTATAAATAAACTACGTGGTGCATGAACTCTTGGCATTTTATCACTTTTTACAAAATCTCTTGAATACCAATAAGCAGAATAGCATACAAAAAATTCCTCCCAATATTATACAAACAAATTATTTGAAAACATATATTTTCAATCGCATTCAGAATCAAAAAGCTTAAACAAAAAGTGTGTATACTGGGTGTTACTTTTTTTTGTTCCCCAATAATATATATATATATATATATATATATATATATATATATATATATATATATATATATATATATATATATATATATATATATATATATATATATTACAGAAATCTTTCACCCTTTCTCCACGTGGTGCCACCGATCGCCTTCGCCGAACTGTCAACCATACGACGTCACGTGTCTCTCGGGACCGGTTTCTAGCCTTTCAGCCGTCATCAGCCGAGCTCTAGACGAACGCAAGGAAAGCAGTTCGGAGAGACGATCGGGGCCAGACCAGATGAACTGGCCATTTTATCGTCGTTTATCGTCATCATTTTATCGTCAGTGTATCATATTTATCGTCGCATGGTTGACAGTTCGGCGAAAGCGATCGGTGGCACCACGTGGAGAAAGGGTGAAAGATTTCTGTAATATTTCTCTCCACGGTTCCGTTACGCTACCTTGTGGGCATATATATATATATATATATATATATATATATATATATATATATATATATATATATATATATATATATGTCTTAAATATTTTATTTATACGATACAAAAATTATAATTAGGATTATAACAAATGGATCGCTACCAAGGGACAAAAGACATCTCGGTCCACCGTCTCCTTTTGGGACACCACCCCCTTCTCCACTGGAAGTTTTACATAATGAACTATTGAAGCAGAGCAACCATAACTATGAAAACGTCACAATATCTTACAAGTCCGACTCCAGAAATGTTCATTATGAAAATGTTGAATATAGACAAGTTGAATTGCGTAAAGATGATCTGAAAGGTTCTGATAGCGCTAGCCCGTACGAAAATGTTTACATTCAAAGCAGTAGCAACGGATCATATCCTTCAAGTCCTCGAACAAGGATTAAAACATTCGTTGGTGCTCCTCGAGACAAGTTAGTGTTATATCTTCCTTATTGAAAATAATTTAATCTTTTATTTCTAAATGCTTATAGTAACATCAAAGAAGTTACTGAATCAATAGAAAGCAAATTTGCTGCATTGGAAACTGAACGAAAATTGCTGAAAGAAGCTGAAAAAGTTTTAAAACAGAATCTCCACAATTCCAAAGAAATTACTCAGGAAAATTTCGATTTACTTGAATTAGAACCGAGAAAAAATACTCCTACCAAGTTTATTTATCCGTTAGAAGATGACCTGATGATTGAAAAGAATAGAAAATCCACTGAAAGCAAGAAGTCACTTGATTCTGGTAAAAAAGACGATGAAACAGTCAGTTTAAATAACACGAATGATTCAAATAGTTTTGATTCATTCAGAGATTATAGTAAAGGTAAAAATGTTTACTGGTTCATGATATATTTTCAATTAAATTTTATTTAAGGTTACTCAAATGGGCAAAGTGCTGAAGATAAACGAAGATTAGAACAACTTAAAAAAGAAAAAAGAGATATTCTAACAGTAATTTCCAGAATTAAAAGACAAATGGCTGAAATTGAAATCCAGGAAGAGGAACTGCATAGAGAAATTGAATTAGAAAAAGCTTTAATCAACGGAGAATTTAAATCAAAGCAATTGGAAATTGAAAAACTGGAGACTAAAAAACAAAAACTGGTAAAAAGAGCGCAAAGAATAGAAGAGAGTATGAAAGATTGTCAGATTAAGCAGGAGGAAGATCAACAAGAATGCAGGAGGAAATTGAAGTTAGCCCAAGAAAATATGAGTAAAGTCGAAGAAATATTGAAAACCACTGGTAAGTAGAAGCTATAAGAAGTTTTAATTCTAAAGTCCTAGTTTGGCTTGATGATAATTACATTTTGTTATAAATCTTTGTAGAAAAATCTAATCCCGAATATGAAAACATATTTGAACAGTACCTTCATGTTCAAGAACAACTAGATAACGAACGAAAGAACTTTGAAGATTTGGAGTTTCATCATCTTGAAGAAGAAGCCGATTGGTTAGCGAGTCGAGAAGAACTTCAGAGAGAAATACTGGATCTGTCAAGTAAAATTGATCATTTAAGGTTTCACATTCAAGAGTTAGATAACCAAAGACAAACAACATCCAAAACTAACTCAAACGAATATAAAACTATTCAAAAACAGAAAATGGAATGTATGGTTAGATTAGAAGAAATCAGAAACAGGTATAAACACTTATTTTGATGTGAGTATGGTTTCCAAGAAGTGTCATTTAAATTTCTAGACTAAAAATAATTGATGGTGAACTATTATCATGCACGAATCAAGAATCTGATCAAGAAATGTCAAGTGACAGTGAGGAAAGCGACAAAACAAAAGATGACGACAATGGTGTGTCTAATACGTCACTATATAAAATATCCGATTTAAGTTGTTCCCTCATAATAAGTAACCATAAAGTTCACAAGGAACATGAATATAACATGTCACAATCATTTAATGAGAAATTATTGCAAGAAAAGTGCATTTTGGAAGATGTCGTAGGTTAGTATGATGATATTAATAAGTAGCTAGAACCTGAACTTTATTTTTTAATATCAGCTAAAAAATTCCCAAGTCAAGATGATATAGATCGAATAAGTAAAGTTACTTCTGACTCCCCAATCATCGAGGAAGGCCGAGGGTCTTTGGGTCGAAAAACATTAGAATCTCTGAAAGAAATTGAAAGATACAGACAGTTGCATTTGTGTCAACAAGGTAAAAATTTGTAGGTATACTTCATATGTATCATGTGTTGACTAATAGTTTTTATATAGGTTCCCAGGTCATTGAACAAGAAAGGCAGAGAGTTTTAGCTTTGAAACAAAAGGTTCAAGAAGAGGTCAAATCACAATGGGCTCAACACAGACAAGATTCTATTATTTCTTCAAGTTCTGACGGTATAAGAAGCAGGTAGGGTTTCGTAATTTTAAATTAAAATATATCTCATCGAGAGAAAACGCTTCGGTTGAACATGTAGCTGGTGCAAAAAACACTAGCAGAAAACAAGGGAATAAACAAAGCAAAACACAAGCTGATAAATAAAAGGACACAAATGTTTGCTTTAAGACGTGAGGACGGTACAGTGTGCAGGAAACATACAGAAATGTTAGAGGTTATCGGAAGATTTTATTCAAAGTTATATGAAAATTAGAACCAGTCAAAGAGAGCAATGCCCACGGAAGACCAAATGCCAGATATCCTGTGAGATGAAGTGACAAATGCTATAGATGCGATGAAGAATGGATAGGCTCCAGGAAGGGATAGTGAAAAGATTGAAATGTTCAAAGCTGGCGGTCAAACCTTACATAAAATTCTAGCAAAATTATACTCAAAATGCCTCAAAGAACAAAAATACTTAACCTATGGAAAAATGCTGAAGTGATTATTCTTCATAAGAAAGGAGCACAGGAAGATTAAAAAAAAATACCGCCCAATAAGCCTCCTGTGTATTGTACAAAGTTTTCACCAAGATAATATCTAAAATTATATTACACAACCAAGAGAACAAACAGGATTCAGTACAATGGATCATATCCAGGTTATCCAACAGGCCATAGAAAGGCACAATGAATACACTATTCCACTGTGCTTGCCTTTTATTGACTAAGAAATGGCGTTTGATTCAATATCAAAGCAGGCCATAATGGATGCATTGCTTAACCAAGGGATAGATATATAACACGGGGTGTTCGGCAAGGTGACTCAATATCGCCTGTTCTTTTCTCATCCTGCCTCGGAGAGGTATTCCGTAATCTGGATTGGGAACAGGATGGAATAAAAATAAATGGTGCATACTTAAGCCACCCTAGATTTGCAGATGATATCCTGTGTTCTCCTATCACAAGACCCAGATGAATTATAGAAATATACAAGAGCTGCAAATGGCGGGAGAACTATTTGGCTTAAAAATAAACCTGAAAAAGAGTCAGGTTATTTCAAAACATTTGCTGAAAATAGAAAAATATCTATTTTAGGAAGCGATTTAGAGGTGGTGGATCACTACATATATCTTGGGAAAATGATTTCAATGGAGGGTGATAATTCCCGGGAAGTGGAACGACGTGTTAAGTGTGGCGGACAGGTATTTGGCAGGCCCAACTTCCACTTTGTCTGAAGAGAAAAGTTTTCGATAAGTGCGTGCTGCCTGTTCTGATACACAATCTGTTCAAAAACTTCGAGTAGCACAGGGCGGAATGGAAAGGTGTATGCTTGGCATTATAAAGCGGGACAGAAAGACCTGCACATGGATCAGAGAACAGACGAATATATGTGACATCATTGGAAAGGTGAAGGGATTGAAATGGAGGTGGGCAGACCATATAGCGAGACGATGTGGCGACCGCTTGATTATAAGCGTCCACGAAGAAGACCTAAAACACGATGGATCGATGACATCATCAAGTATATTGGATCCGAATGGCAGAGGAAAGCTCAGGACCGCGCAAGTTGGAAGCATGCTGGGGAAGCCCTCATCCTGCAGTGGATCGACAATGGCAAATGATGATATATTTGTATATATGAGATCAAAAAAGTTAGGCGACTTGCTTCAAAATTCGCATTTTACGTATTTATTCAACCATTTACTTATTTGCGCCGATTTTTTTAAATGAAAATGTTCAAAAAAATATTATGATGAAGCTATGTAAAAAAAAATTAGGTGTAAAGTGGTCCAAGGAATTTAGTGATGGTAAGGAAGTAGTTGAAAACTGACGTCGTTCAAGAAGACCTTCCACGTCAATCAATGAAGAAAACATTACCAGATTCGAAGATATTTTACTGAATAATCACTGATTAAATATTAGAGATATTGCAGATTTTATTGCGGCAAAAGAATTCATGATTTGATCTATTGATTATGATTTGTTTTATTTTAAAGAGTCACCTTACTTATTGATCATATAAGTGGACACATACAAAAATTGCATTATGTGAATAAATTTTGTAGGGAAGCCGGAAAAATATTACGTAATTTTTTTTTCAAATCAATATATCATTGCTCTTTGAGTATGCATATTTGGAAAATTGGTAAAATTTTCAAAAAGGAACATTTAAAATTATAGAAAAAAGGCATTCTGTTATAATTCTGCTGCTGTTTGAATTATTTGATATAAAAAATAAATAAAACGAGTGCGTGATATTCAATTATTCAGTTTTTCAATCAGCTACTTTAGAATTATAGACATTCAAGATTGCGATATTTGATGAAACAGCATCTGATTTTTGAATGTAGTTTTAATTAATTACAGTCAAAGATAAAATTATTTTATTTATAATAATAAGTATAGCCAACTTAAATGGACTGTATATGAGATGAGGATTCTTTAAGAGAGTGGATGAAAGATAATAATAAAAACGTATGAAAAAAGAACATTAAAAAAATATGGGGTATATTATATAGAAAAAATGATAAAACTAATACAAAAAATAATAGACAGGAAATCTTGACAACTACAATAGTCAAAGTAGATAAGATAAAGCGAATCCTGATAAACAGATCTGATCTCCAGAGACTAGAAAAATAATTTTATTAGAGAGAAAGCTAGAAAAATATATACAGTGATGGCCAAAGAAATAGAGCCGTTACAATAAAAGACACTGTTTGGCAAATAAAGTTGTAATATCATACGTAATTAGTACAATGACTATATAATATAAATATATAACAAAAAAGGGAAAACATAATATCAAACTTAGCTTTAAAAAAATACTGTAAACATAATATTTAACAACAATTTAGAAAAAAGAACATGAAAATGTAGTCATAAAAATAGAGCCATAAAATGTTTAAAGCAGTAAATATTGTTTCTTTAGGTTTTGCTGTTAACGTTTTGTTTATTCCAAGCGTTGAAATTAAAAAAATAAATAAAAACAAACTTAATATATAATAATTTTGTTAGAAATGGGTCGTAGCGTCCATTGTATAGTTGCTGAAAGTGCAGATTTTAACATTGCGGAAAGAAGCAAAGTCCCTATAGGACATTGCAAGGATCGTCGATTGTTCAAAAAAAATGGTGGAAAATGCCCTACAAACCAACCACTTCACAAAAACCGTGGAACTAGGAGAAAAACGACACCTCATACTGATAGGCAAATTGTCCGAATTGGAAAAACCACACATTTAAATCGTCTACCGAAATTAAAACTAAACTGGGGTTAGAAATAATTTCAAGAACAATTCGAAAAAGGCTTCAAGCAAGTAACTTACACGGTAGAGCAGCCAGAAAAGTTCTTTTGTTATCCGCCTAGATTGTTAAACAATGTTTAAAGTTAGCCCAAGATCAGTGAAATTGGTATGGTGAACAGGGAATCAAAAAATGGCGCAATATTTTATGGAGCGATGAAACAAAAATTAATTTAACAAGTTCTGATGGTAGGCGATATGTTAGAAGACCACCCAACCAAGAATTATTACCAAAACATACTATTAATACTGTAAAGCATAGAGGCGCATAAAGTTGTGGGTAGCTTTTTAATGATATGGTGTAGGACCAATTTACTGGATTAAAAAAACCATGGTACATTCACATTCTTCAGGGAGTCATGCTGCCTTTTGCATAAGAAAATATACCCCTGGTATGGAAATATCAATAGGATAATGATCCGAAACATACTGCTACGAAAACAAAAACATTTTCAAACACCCAATAAGAACCTTAAGCACACATCCCCAATCGCTAGTAAATGTCATTTAACTGTCATCATTGATATCAGCCCTACCTGAATGCAATAAAAGTACTACATAATTGCTAAATATTTATATGTTAATTTCATACTGCAGGGAGTCTAAGATACCTTCACGTCCTTGGACACTCGTATGACAACCAGAATCTCGTACTTTGTCCATTCATTCTTTAAACAACTCTCTAATGCGAGCCAGTTTGTCCACGCAAACATGAGAAGCACGTCAAACCTTAGACCCCGCAACAGTAAATAAAACGGTTCCAGCTCATAGTAAATCGAAATATCTCCGGTGAGGAGCCATCAGTGTATAAATGTTTAGCATTCAGTCGACTATTTCTTTAAACGCCAGCAAATAGTAAGAAGCCTAAGAGTGCTTCAATTTCTGTTTCATCCAATTCAGTACAGTCTCTTTATCTTGCCAATTGAGATGATCCGTTTTCTTTGTTCGTTAGTGTACTTTGCAATCCGACTAATAACACCCACCAAGAAAGATAACCTCCATATTTCACCTGATTCCTTCAAAGAGCCAGCTTGGCCTTTAACACCTTGAAGTTGCATTACTGTGTTCCTAGCACGGCTTCTTACTTGATTCGAAGCAGGAGTTTTATTCCACCTCATTCTACCATCTTTTCCCAGACGTTAGATGATCTTCTGAGTTCATTTGAGAATCACCCTCCTGTGCAGATGTTCAGAATCACCTTACTCGTTTTCGTATCTATCCTCTTGCATTTCAATAAAATCCTCTACCTCACTGTCGTTGCAATCTTCCTATTCAGAATCAGAATTTTCTCCCAAAATCATTTTATTTTGATTTTTATTCATCTTGGTGTAAATTATAAACTGAAAATAATAAAAAGGTTTTAAACTACGCCTTATAATACAAATACTATAAAAAACAAAGCAATATTATAAGAATAATGAAAGTTATTACTTACACGAAAAGTTGCACATATACCCGCGTCTGTTCCACAGACCAAATGGGGCCAAATATGGCGACATGTATTACTCGCGCCAACCCACAAGTTTGAACGAGTTTGAATTCCCTAGAATCACCGGGTGGTCCTTAGCAACTATTTTCTTAGGCCGGATTTTTCTAGTGCATTCTGAAATTGAATGACAACAATCGAGCAACAGTGCGCTATCAAGTTTTGTTTCAGAGTTGGGCATAGTTTGCCAGAAACTTTTACAAAACTTCAACAGGCCTATGGAAACAGTGTTTTGTCAAGGACAAAGGTTTTTGGGTGGTTTAAAGACTTCTCAAAACCGGGTATTTTATATCTTTTTTTAATAAAATATACTATTCTCACATAAAATAAATAATTTTAATCGTATTTTATCTTTTGATTTCCGTTAATCCGCCGTTATCTTTTCAAAGCAAATGTGTGGGAACTTATCTCAATTTTGCACATTTGATAGGGGCACATTTGATAGGTTCGTATTAAAACTTTCGCCAGTCTCGTGAAAGTGAAACGATGAGTGGAATTGCGAGTGGTAACAATCCAAAACTCTACACCGATATAAACACAAAAAATAATAAGTAAGAACACCCTTAGTAATACTAATAACACTTTTTTATTAATTTTATAACCCAACCAAAATTTTCGGTAAAAAAAATGGATTAATACGATTGAAGATACTACATAGGAGAAGGGAGAGATTTTGGGATCGTTTTACATAAGGTTATTGTTTCCAAGTGTATCAATTCCAGAAACTTTAGAACATCTGGAAGAATTTCGAGAATTGAACAACATAGAGACAGAAATTGTTAGAAAACACATTCGTCTTACTGAAATTTGTATGAAACAAAATTCAATTCTTCCACTGGAACTTTTGGTGTGAAGCACTAAACTCGAAGATAAACAAACACCAAATTACTTTTTTTTTTTAACTTCCCGACGCGCTTTTTGCTAACTATGTTATCATCATCAATAGATGATTCATGTTGATACATCTATCTAATAACAGATTGAATCATGCTTAAATTTTTAGTGAAACAAAATTGTTTTATGTTTAACGAATTCGACTGGTTTCGAATGATTTCGCCAAAATCTCATTTTTGGGATTTTCAAGTGTTGTCCGCTTCGACTGAAGAGTAGAGTCCTATATATATACTACTATCATTAAAGCGTCCTTATATTGTCGATTTACATTCACTAGAGCGTCTAGGTGTATAAAGCGTCAGTATATTGACGCTATATGCACCTCCCATGTAAAAACTTGTCAGGTGGTTTCTAACGGTCAACCGAACATACTGTCAAAATTTCAGAAAGACGCCTTAAGATGGTCAATTCTTCTATTGGAACCTTTAGTGTGAAACACTAAACTTGAAGTGATTTACCACTAAGCACGAAGTCACTTTTTTGAACTTCTCGACGCACGTTTCGCTAACCATGTTAGCATCATCAGGATAAAATAATCGGATTAAATAATCTCCTGATGATGCTAATATGGTTAGCGAAACGTGTGTCAAGAAGTCAAAAAAAATGATTTGGTGTTTAGTGGTAAATCTCTTCAAGTTTAGCTTTAAGATGAGTTTATATCAAAAATAAACATCCTGGTGTATATTTTTAGTTCACAGCATTAACCGCATAAGGCGCTGCGTGGTCTGCCGTATATACGTTTACATCATACATTTTTTCGCGTTTAAAGCGTCAGTATGAATTGGCAACACCATAATTCCTTAGAACGACGCTCTATACATAAATATATGACTTTTTACGATATACGATGTCTTTAAGATTAATTTCTTCGCAATTATATAAATTCGTTTCTAGAGTAAATATATATACAAAATTGTGTTACTGATACTGTTATATATTTGCGTTACTGAGATAACTAAGATACTAAGTTATGGGTGACTGATACTAAGATATGGGTGACCAGATTTTTAAAGGATTTAATCCGGAATATGTAAGTTGGTTGATATATGTATATTAGGTGAAATAGTTAAGGCATTTGAAAACTATTTTAGTACAATGTTTGCCAGGTAAATTCGAAGAGAAGAACAGTTCGTTGGTTTTACAATATTCCCCTTTCACCAGTACTTTATAAATTGCAAATTGGCGATATCACTTCGTTGGGTGATATTTCAAAAGATTATGAAGCAAACAACATAATATCAATAAATTATACAGCTAATCATGATCTAGAAGAAAATCATGGCAAAGATGATTCATAAAAAGTAAATGTGACAAGACATTAACACTAGCCGCTATGAAGATTCAAACCGTTTGTCGCCCAGTCAACAAGTGTTCAGTAATATAGATGTATTTTAAAACCGTTTACCTATGGTTTGTATATGATAACCATCAAATACGTGTACAATGTATGCGATGTTTTATGAATTAGTCTTTGTCCTATAAAAATGTTCATAGTTATCAATAACTAACATTACTGGAGACAAATTTTCAAGTAGATATCTTATTTCGTTTTTTTTTTAATATGTAGTAATGTTTTCTTTTATCAAAGATTCATCAAAATGACATAAAAACTGTATCTCTGTTATAAAGAATTCATATTAATATGACCATGTATTGCGCGATTCTACTTTTTCATATCCAGCAAGTAAAGACAAGTCTTGGGATTTTTACTTTGGAAAAAATATGTGAACAAGCATGTGATGTGGAAACCCAAAAGGCAATCGCGATCAAAGATGTTTATGTTGTCCAAAATGTATGTTTTTTTCGGCAGGTATTTAATACAAATTCAGAAAAGTTGTTTTTGGGAAGATTTGCGGCGATTGATCATATATGGGTCTATTAATTGCAACCAGGGTCAAAAATACGAATAATTTTTACACTGGCAGGATTATGTTGATACATTTTCAGTGTGAAAGGGTCATTTTTATTGGAGACTAAAACGCATTTTGTTTCTTCAGAATATGACCCAGGTCATAAGAGCTGGGTCATATTCTGCTAATTTTGATTCCGCATATCTGCTAATTCTGCTAATTTTGACGACCATTTAAAAACAAGCGATAGAGCAGCAATACCTAGGATTGCATATCCGCCAACCAATCCGTATATTACCTTGGACAGATTTTTCGTTATCACTCGTGATGGTGGCAATGTTACTTTTAAAACTATTTCTTTATTTGTAATACATAAACTACTTACTAACTTTGTATGTACTCTTAAAGATGTCAAGAAAGTGAGTGAGTGCCCTTTTCTAAGGGCGATCATCTGATCGCTGCCTTCTTGGACATACAGTCTTCCTTCGACACCCTCTAGATATGGTATCAAATATCTTCATGTCCATGGCATTAGAGAATACATCATACCTTATATCAAAAAATTTATCTCACAGTATATATTCAATACTCTCTATCATAATCAACGGCTCCCTCATTTCCTTTGAAAAATAATGTCCGTCAAGGCTTAGTCTTGAGCTCCACTCTATTTAAGATCGCCATCTACTATATTTGCATAATTTTATCATCTAATCAACTATTGACTCTATGCTGATGATATCTTATTTATATTATATTTTATCACCCCTCTATGTTCACCCTATGAACACCCGAATATGTTCCATGAATACCCAAAACTCCCTCCACTTTCTGTTTAGATGGTCCGAAAGATTAGATTAAGGGGAAATGCAAGTGTACTCGCATTACAATATCAAACTACCCTATTCATAATGCCTTCTTAATCAAATGTATTTGTCTATTCTTCAATAGCAAACACCTTTGGAAAGATAATCTCCTAAATTAAAAATCAAAATGATCTAAGGATTTTGGGATTATCATGATACTCTTTCATGCTTCATGGAACACAGTCTCCAATTAGATCACTATTAGATCAAAAATTGACTATGGAAGCATAATCTACATTTCAGCTCACAAATCTTATCTACAGTATATCAACAAAATCCAAAACGTCGCCCTCAGGATGTTTTTGCTTTCGAAACAACTCTCATTTTCAGATTAAAATAAAAATGCCCAGTTTCTCTAAAAATCGAACCACTGGAATCTCTCAAAAACACAGGTTATTTTTTCATTGAGTTTATTCTGCCCCACCCTTAAGTCCTCTAACTTCTCTCTTACTACGAACTATTTGCGATAGAAAGATATCTCCCTAACATCCATTTCCTGCCGTCTATCATCTTAGTTTTTACTTTCTCTCTATCAGAGATATCTATCAGTAGATATTACAGAGCTATTGTTCCACTTTCTAGGAGAATCATCATTCATGCATCATATCTAGTTTATCTAAATTCGTTTCAACTTATTTTAATCTAAATATATTAATCTTAATCTTAGTCTTCAACTGTTATGCTGCAATATGCAGCACTTTATTTAATCCTTGTTATTTGCTTCTATTATATTTTCTATTCTTTTAATCTTGTTTATGTACATATGTTTTATTGTTTCGTCATCCAGTACATTAACACCAGCCTCTACTTATTATATATCCCAATGTTTTGTTTATACATTTTATTAATTAATATTTTCTATTTATTATATTATTAATATATTATTTATTTTCCTCTGATCTTATACATTGTCTAGAGCTTATGTACATATGTTCAATTATTTTGCCATACACTCCACTTCCGTCATCCTGAACTTAGTTCCTTACTGCGTGCTTCGTCTCCATTATAATTGACATCATCCTCTCTTTGTATTGTCTAAATGATTGTGGCGTGTTCATATATTTTTTTTCTCTTTTTAGGGGCTTTCACCATGATCTGAAAATGAAAAAAAATCAAAACGGAGACAAAGTTCTCAGTGATTCTTTTTCTGTGATAAATTTGCTTAACGAACAAAAATTTAAAAAAATATATTTTTTTTTAATAAATACCAACTTTTGAACGTTAACGTTTCGGGAGGTTTTCTTCACCCTTTTTTAAAACGAATCTAATAAACCCCGTCTCCGTCTTTGCCTCCGTTTTGTTTTTGTTGTATTGGTTTTAGATCGTGGCGAAAAACCCAAAAAAAGAGAATAAATATCATCCCCTCTTCATTTATATTATCTAAATGGCTATTGATAGCGAACCGAATGTAATATAAAATATCTGTCCCTTTCTCTCTCTCTCTCTCTCTCATATTTTCTTTCTTTATCTAACTTTAAATAGATATACTGACGCTCTAAAAATAATTTGTTAATAACGGCAACACCGCAGGACTCTCTAATGTCGGCCAACTGAAAACTTGTATAACTTTTTGTCGCTTTAATGAAGTGAACAGACATTTTTTTTATTTTAAAATCTCATGTATCTACCCCTTTTAATTTAGAATCACCAAATCGAAATTGAAGAAGTATTCTCCAAAAAAATAACGCAGATGGAAGATATAGACCACTGTCGCTCTAAAGCGCATTTGTATCATGACGCTCTAAGGATAGTAAGATGTAAATATATATGGGAGACGTCCGTAGGTTGGAATTTTTTTCCACTATCGACACCAATGTGTCGAATTTTACTGTCCAGTTGTATATAAGATTTGCTCGTGTTCCTTGTGTATGAGCAGAAGCAAACCAACAAATTTGTGAAAAAAATGTTTTCGAAAATTTCCCATAAGTGAGAAAAGTGCATTTTTTTCATCAGTAGAAAAAGGTGGATATAACATTTGCACCATAGCATTTTGTCTCTTTTATAGTCCTGAATGGATTTCGAACATATCTTGCATAGGGAAAAAAATGTTTATCATTTCAAAATGGCCACGATGTACGTAAGTTGGAACAGTTTAGGCACGTAGGTTGAGACAATACATGTTCTCATATTTTTTCGAATCTTCTAGAATATGCCATCGAATTATATCAAATTTTCTGGAATTACCTCGAATGGTTTAGAATATCCCATCGAATTATTTTCTAGAAAATTCTAAAATATTCTACATAATCCTATCAGAAGAATTACATGGAACATTCTAAAATATTCGATAGGATCAATGACATTCGACATCTTTAGAGAAGTCCACCACTGGAGATCTCTTCACGGCCACAAGGGGATATATAAAGAGCCTCACTTCCGCTCTGACGCCAGTTCAATTTTTGCCAGTAAAGAAGTGAAAACAAAAAACAATAATCAAACAAAAGAAAAGAATAAAACAAAAAAATCTAAGAAAAAGTAGAAAAGAGGTAAAACTAAAATAAAAGTGAAAGATAGTTATTCAAAAGAGCGAATAAGCTATTTGTTGAATTTTCACAAACAGAGCGTAAAAATGACAAACCGTAAAGCAAGAACAGCTGATTATGGTGACTAACTTGATACATCGACACTGCTTCTTCTTGATAATCATACGTCTCACTTATCTATTAAAGCAGTTGACTTGACATTAGAAAACGGCGTTCATATGCTTTCTTTTTCAGCTCATTGTTTTCACAAAATGCAACCATTGGATGTTTCAGTTTATAGTCCAGCCAAGGCATACTACAAGACCGAATGTAGCGGTTGACAAAAATCTTATGTTTGAAAGGCATTGGATGTTCGACACATCTCTGAACTCGTTTACAAAACTCTGGATTTAGCCTTGACTCCAAAGAACATCAAGTCTGGGTTTTCGAAAACGGACATCTTTCCGTTCAATTAAAACGTTTTATCTGAATCGGATTTCGTTCAGGCTGAAATAACTAATAAGAGTGCAAATGCCACTACGATTCAGAACAACTTAAACAAAGAAGAACAGCGGCGCATTATTTTAATAGATGTTGCTGTACATGAAAATGAAGAGCCATCAACATCAAGTGCAACCCAACAATCATTGTCATGTTCGTCAAGTCTTTCCTCAGTTTTGTCTAGAGTTGGATCAGTTAGATCAGCAACACCTTTAAAAAATTTTGACCGCAGGCGTAAGCCAATGAAAAGCACCATTCTCTCTTCACCAGAAAATATTGCCGTGCTCAAAAAAGTATATTTTGCAAAGAAGCAATTAGTATTTTTCTGTTTTTCATGGCCTTTTGAATAAATAAATCGACTATAAATGTTTGCGTTATTATTTGACTTTTTGAACCCTTTTGTGCATTTCTTTAACTGTCCCAATCTACGGACGTCCTATATATATATATATATATATATATATATATATATATATATATATATATATATATATATATATATATATATATATATATATATATATGTAAATAAACTAACCACAATGTTGATTTAAGAGCAACGTCAAATTACTTTGACGTTGCCCTTAAATGATACAATGTTGCCCTGAGATTTTTAAAAGCACAAAAATTTTAGGTGTGTAGAAAAAAATCCATATAGCTAAATGTAAAAATAGTTTAAATAAAGACAAAGGTCTAATCTCAATCAGTCCTTTGTTTAATTTATTCATGGACGAGTATTTTTATAAGCTTCATTTTTATAATTTTTTACTCTTCACCGGATTACCTTTAGGTATAAATTGAAATCAAAATAAGTTAACTATTAGTTTTAATCATCTTCTAGTGCTGCTACCTAGCATACCATGCATAGAGTGATTTCAAGACGTTTTTCTGTATGTCAGGATTACACTATTATAAAGTGCCATCACTCATTATAAAGTTTTTGCTATTTTGCTCTCGGCAAATTAATCTGTTACTGTTTCAACACATCTTCTCCAATTCTGGCAAATTCAGTCAGCAGAATTAATACATTTTTTTTTTCTAAAATATTTTTGAAAGAGAAATAACAAACAAATATTATTTTAAGTAACACTCGCAGATTCACATTCGAATTCGCTTTAGCGACATTAGCTTTCCTTAAATGGTCTTCGTGGTGGTAAACCTTTCAATTCCTTTCGGGTAAATTTTCGCTCTCTATAGCTCAAAAACCCGAATGTTCTATGGCCAAATTTGGGACTTTTTAAATGAAATGACTTTACTAGATCTTAGGATTATCGCTTCTCATTTACTCTCTTAATTTCGACGTCATTGTGAAAAACAGCGCTTGAATAACGCTCTATAGCTCAAAAATCTAGAGTTTAAAATTATCGCTTCCTATTCACTGCCGAAAAGAAAAAATTGTGAAAAACAGCGATTCAAAGACGTTTATACAACGGTGTAACAAAAGTATTTGTTTTTGAGGTACTTAGTTATTCCCTTTTTAATCTTTGACCCCATTCAATTCTTCTGTTGGACCCTTTGGTGTGAAACACTAAAGTTGAAGAGATTTACCACTAAACACCAAATCACTTTTTTTAACTTCTCGGTGCACGTTTCGCTATCCATGTGAGCATCATCAGGAGATGATTTAATCTACTATTTATATTTATATCCTCCTAGAGCGTCCTTATATTGTCGATTTACATTCACTAGAACGTCTAGGTGTATAAAGCGTCAGTATATTGACGCTCTATGCACCTCCCATGTAAAAATTTGTCAGGTGGTTTCTAACGGTCAGCCGAACATACTGTCAAAATTTCAGAAAGACGCCTTAACCTTTGGTGTGAAACACTAAACTTGAAGAGATTTACCACTAAATATCAAATCACTTTTTTTGAATTTCTCGACGCACGTTTCGCTAACCATGTTAGCATCATCAGATTAAATCATCTCCTGAAGATGCTAACATGGTTAGCGAAACGTGCGTCGAGAAGTTAAAAAAAAAGTGATTTTGTGTTTAGTGGTAAATCTCAAGTTTGGCCCCATTCTTATACCTCACAAATACCAGTTAACGGTAGTGTGGGATACTCCTAATTGGGTTTTTGAATTAAAAATAAATATCAATTTTTTTACTTTATTTTAAAACTTTATCATAATAATGTTGATTACCAATTTTTGATATCAATTTTTTTGCTTTATTTTAAAACTTTATCATAATAATATTGATAATCGATGCGAAACACTTTATTTTTTTTACAATGAATTATGAATGAATTAAAATTTATAAAATTAAAAAAAGAAATCGCGTGCCTACGAATGCGCCGCGATTGGTTGTCACGTTTGTAACATTATTATGGTAAAATAGTTTCACATCAGTACTGTCAACGGCTTCTATTTGTACATATACTGTCAATATTATTGATGGTTAAGTGCAAAATAAAATATTGTTTGTTACCAAATTATTTCAGTAATTCAATTCTTCTATTGGAACCTTCGGTGTGAAAAACTAAACTCAAAGAGATTTAGCACTAAACACCGAATCATTTTTTTAAAGTTCTCGAAGCACGTTTCGCTAACCATGTTAGCATCAACACGAGATGATTTAATCTACTATTTATATTTATTCTAAACCTAAACTACATTCTATTTATATGAGAACCCTAATTGCTAACCTAGTACCTACCTAATGAAGCGTGTAAAAAAAGGATACAAGAAAAAGAAAAAAAGGGGGAAAAGAAAACAAAAGAAAGAAAAAAGGAACCGTGAAGTTTTCTTACCTTTACATTAATAATTGAAAAAGTTGACTGAACGGAAAAGTCCTTTTTCCGGGTTCATTATTTTCTTGCATCTTTTTATTTGAATGCTTTCATATGCATCCAAAGCCCTATTATTGTTTACACTTTTAACCAGTCTTAAATTACTAATGTTTATATTGTGGTCAATGACTGGCGATGAAAAGTGGATTTATTTTGAGAATTCTAAGCGTAAAAGATCATGGGTAACTCCAGGTTAAGCATCGATCACGATATATTATGACCTGCTAAAACCTGGCGAAACTGTTAATACTGAACACTACCGACAACAAATGACCGCTTTGAATCAAACTTTGCATGAAATACGACCAAAATATCGAAAAAGGTAACACAAAGTGATTTTACTTCATGATAATGCACCATCACACACAGAAAATCTGGTCAGGGAAACGATTGAGGCGTTTAGTTCGGGAAATACTTTAGCATGTGGCTTACTCGCCAGACTTGGCTCCGTCTGATTACTACTTGTTTGCATCGATGAGACGCACTTGCTGAGCAGTGCGTGCTTCACTTCTTACGAAAATGTACAAAAATGGCTCGATGATTGGTTTGCCTCAAAAGAGCAACAGTTTTTTTGGCGTAGCATCCATAAATTGTCAGACCGGTGGGAAAAATGTATAGCTAGCGATGGGCAATACTTCAAATAAAATATTTTTGACTATTTTCACACAATAAACGTATTTTCTATACAAAAATTCCGGTTTCGTATTTACGTACTTCGTAAATAAAATATAATTTTGTGAAATGACAAAAATATGGCTTTGCTTATGGGCATATCTATTAGTTTCTTATTTTACAAATATCCAGCAATTTCTTATAACTTTGGTTTGATGCTTTCTTAAACTACTATCTAATACTCTAAATATTAGCATATCCCACATTTTTATTATATTTATTATAATTATTATGTATTCATTATTTTTACAGATTTTCTTAGTTAATCTTGAATATGAACAGACGAGTTATGAGTTCATAACAAAATTAAATATAATTTAAATATAATTATCTCAGTATAATGCTGACAAGATTGATGAAATTAATGTTAAAAATGATTTAATGTTTCCTGAAAAAGCTATCTTAAAATATAATTAATAGTTAAGTTAATTTTATATATTTTCGTATGTAAATTAAAATTTCATTGTTGAAAAGAAACTCATGGATACACAACTGTAAGCTAACTTAACTATTCACAGATATATTGTTCTAATAAATTATCGATGAAACATCATAACAAAACTGACGAAACAATAATTGTTCTAATTCGTTTACTAATCCGCGTGTTACGTTAAAAAATGATCGTGTTTCTATAACGCTTTTATCTTATTTTTATATTTATCGTAAACTAAAATTCCTGAACCTGGCGAATACTTTTGTTCGATACCCCGAGTTTTGTTTTTAAAATTTGTGCGCTATACGTATCTGTATAACCGTTTGTTTTTTCAATTGAAATTTCTGTCCTTGACAGAAGATCATTTCGCTTGTTAAGTTAGAAATTATAACGTCTTTTGTAATCGTTATATATTTTTATCGGCGATTTTTTAAATATATAAATTTATTGAGCAAAGAATATGCATTAAATTTTGTCTAAAAAAAGTGTTAAAAAAGTTTTACGACGATGAAGCTAGTTCAAAAAAAATTTATAAATAGTACAAAGACTTTAGTAATGGTAGAGAAGCAGTTGAATTTAAAGCTCGCTCGAGGATCTTCTACGTCAATTAATGAAGAAAACATCACCAAAATCAAGGATCTTAGTAATCGCCGATTACTCAGAACAGAGTATTAGAGACAGAATGAGGATTAGAAGCATTGCTGATATTACTGGAATTACCACTTGGATCAATTCAATCAATATTCAAGAACAATTTAGGCTTGTCTGGAGAATTTAGGCTTGTCAGCTCAAACATCGAAACAAATACCGTTCCGCAAGCACCACCTGTTTCCTGTGACTTTTCCCTCGATTGAGAAACCACTTTATGGTCACTGTTTTGAACCCATAGAATCCTTTCAAGAGAGTTCACTGACCGCTTTGAAAGAAATACCAGAAGATTTAGAGATTTACCACTAAATATCAAATCACTTTTTTTAACATTTCGTGTCCCACAACTTATTCGCCATAGAGCAACTGATGATAGTAGAGATCAAAATAAGAGGATTAAGTCAATAAAGGTATTGTTTAATGTAATTGTAAAGGTAAATGTTAATCATTAAAAACATATTATACATATTTTTTACCCTATAAAGATAGGAATATTTTGACTTCAAAATAAAGAAGAGTCGTAATTTCCACGTTAAAAAAGGTACCCTTGGTCAGTATCGTATCTCACACCGCTGTTTGTGAGATATTCGTGTTCGAATATTCCATTGCACATCTTTTTGATGACTGAAAAATATGCAATTCACAAAGTGTGCCTTGAATACGAGAAAAAAAAAACAAAAGATGTCAAAAATACAACGGACTTTATTTAATATAACAATTTTTTGAAATTTTCAATTTTTTTAAATTTATTATTAATTCAATAGATATTGAAAGTGTCCACCGTTTACCTCAATATACTTTCGCAGGCTCTTGGTTAAGTGACGCCTCACATTTGAAAAATATTTTTTTCATTTATTGTTGATTTTTTGTAAAAGTTCTCCTCGTGTATTGATTTCATCGTGGGAAACTAAAGAATTCATATGACCCCACAAATAAAAGTCTAACGGATTAATGTCTGGGCTACGAGGTGACCAAGCAAACTCACCATTGCGCCCAATCCACCGATGTGGAAAACGTTGATTCAAATGATTTCGCACTGCAACAGTAAAATGCGGTAGCGTCCCATCTTGCATGAACCACATGTATTTTCTTAAGTTTAGAGGTATACTGTCCACAAGGTCTAATAAATCATTTTCTAAAAACTGCACATATTAATCTCCATTCAGTCTTTGCGGAAACTCAAATGAGCCGATTAAAAAATTGTCGATAATGTTAAAAATTCGTGCTGGAAATGTCGCTCTGTTGGTTGGTATGGATTTTCCAGGGCGTAATAATGATTATTTCGCCAGTTAAAAATTCCGCGTCTGGTAAAAGTTGCCTCATCAGTAAGGAATATCTTTTTCAGCAAACAATATATTCTTTTTTTTATATAGTAAATTTTGACTACATTCTGATCTGGCCGGCAAATCTTTGAAACGGTAGATTTGCTAATTTCTGTAGATGCCTCCAAACGCCTAGTGCTTAGTTCAGAATTTTTTGCGATACTAACCAAAATATTCCTCTTGTTCTACTGTTATACCCTTCGGTCGTCCACCAGAATTGTAATAATAACACGAACAGGTTTCGCCTAACTGATTGAAAATTCTTTGAAAAATTTATCGATCTAGAATGATTCTGGTTGGGTAGAGCTCTTCATACCTTCTAACTGCAGCGCTACTGTTGAATTTACTAGTGCATAAACGAAGAGCATATCCCTTAAATCACGGTTAAGAAACTGATTAAGTCTGGCCATTTTTTACAAACTATTTAATACCAATTCAAGATTTTTTACAAACTATTTAATACCAACGATTGAAGAAAAGATGTGCAATGGAATATTTGAAGACGAATATCTCGCAAACGGCGTGAGATATCGATATTAATCAAGGGCACTTTTTTTGCATGGAAATTATTACTCTTCTCTAGTTTGAAGTTAAAATATTCTCAGCTTTATAGGGTAAAAAATATGAGCAAGTTAATTCATCACAAAGTTGGTAGCAAGCGCCCTCTAGGAACTAGGCTCAAGCTAGTACCAAATTCCGATTTGTCACCTTTGAAAACCTAACTACCCCGATTTTAAACTTGATATCTTTAACCGTTTTCAAATTATGTCAATTTTTCTAAAATTTAGTTTCACTTTCAAATCTTTTTTCTTTTTGTATCTTTTTAACTTTGTATCTTTTTAATGACTAAAATTTGCCAACAAATTTATTGAATAAATCCTCTTATTTTGATCTCTACTATCATCAGTTGGTCTATGGCGGATAAGTTATGGGATAGCCTGTATATACAGAGTGTCCCAATAGTGCAATATCGGTTAATATCTTGATAATGGCTGGAGATAGAGAAAAAGTTTAAGTATAAGAGTTGTACAACTAAATAGATAGCATAATTTAAAATTAATTATATTTATATAGGGTGTCTCACAAAACCGTGAGGGGGTATAGTTTTTTTTTCGAACACCCTATATGTTCATCCATTTTTACAAATTTTCTATTGATTCTAAACATATTTCAAGAAATGTCCTATACCTAAACCCCTTGCATAATACAGGACACCTGGTATAACGTAGACAAATTTTGCTTCAAAATATTCCTTTCACTAATATTCCTACCAAAAATGATAAGCCTACATAAAAAAATATGATATTTGACATATCGAATTAACTACAACTCCGATATTTTTTACAAAATGGCAGATATCGGTAAAACTATTGGGTTTAGGTATAGGATGTTTCACGAAATATGTTTAGAATCAATAAAAGAATGCAAAAATGGACGGAAAACTAAACTAAACCCCGCCACGGTTTTGTGGGACTTCCTGTATAAATAAATTGCGGTAAATTACGGTTTAGGTCGTAGCACGGTAAATTTAACCGTGCTCTACGCAAAAACTGCCCATTCCTTCGGCCGCCCTGAAAATATTAGGAGGTATCCCCCGAAGCCGGTTTCTGACCTTAAACCGCCATCAGTCGGGCTCGAACTGAACGTTGAAAAGCAGCTGAAGGAACATCGGCCATGTCGGATATAGGCTGTAATATCACGCAGCTCACACCATCCTATAGAGAACGTCCGCAAGAGTCAGACTGCGCGAAACCGTTCGTGACCCACCCAAAACCTGTCTAGGTACCAGGTATGTCTAAATAGTTGCATAATGGGTTCGTGAAGAATATTCAAAATATTCAAAAAAAGAAGCACTCATCTGTGCTCCACACAAACATTAATTTATTGCTTAAATTGACACACATTAATATTCTCCACGAGTAATCACTATGCAACTTTTCATGCATTCCTGGTACCCAGAGAGTGCCTGGGCGGGTCACGGACGGTTTCGGAGAGTTTAATTGCTGCGGACATTCACCACAGGATGGTGTGAGATATAGCTCGTACAAAATAAAAGCAGTTGCACGTCATTAAGCACGCGATCAAAATTTTGACTGCCCTGTTACAACCTTACTTTAGCAAATCTTTTTAAAATTTAAACTATAATAACAATATAAAAAATCAACTCTAAATTAAATGTAAATTACGAAGTAACTAAAAAAAATATTTTAAATGTTGAAAGTATTGCAAGAGTCGTCGATTTAGTACATCTAGATAGATTAATCATATGTAAAATGCTTCGTTCAAAAACCATCGACATTTTTTAATATTTGAATTGTTATTGAAATAAAAAGATTATAAATTACCAATGACATTTATTGATATATAATATGCAAAAATAAAAAGAAATATGCGCATGCACTTATATTTTCATTAATATAATTATTTATTTTCAATCAAGTGTATGCTCTCTGTCATACCATTTCTTTATTTCATTTTCTGTGAGCTTGGTCCTTTTTTTCCTGATCAAAACTATTTTTCTCTCCTTCATATAACCTCTCAAAAATCTATACGTTTTATGGCAACAGTGGGAAGTTCCATAAGCCCTCGCCTTGGATCTGTTTACCATTTAAAACCTACTTCTTTCAATATGTTGCACAATGACATACGGCATCCATCAAACAGTTGTTTCTCTTTTAATTGCTCATGTAAGGAATTCAATGTTACATGTTACAAAGTTATATGTAATTAAACTGTGAGTATCTACGTATGAACTACATATGGTATTGAAAACAATCTTTTCCGCAATTCTTAGTACGAATACTTACAGTGTTCATACATAATATAAATGGTGTCATCATTAGAACTTGTATCCAAAGCTGAAGTATTGGAACCATTTTAGTAGAACTCCGCTTCCTAGTCCATTTTAAAACTTCATTGTTTTTCATCTTTTGTGAAATAGTACCAACAGTGAACATGCATAACCTTAAAGCTGCTACAACACGCTAAAAAAAATATGACTTAAACTAAACATATCCAAGTATTAGCAATTATCTTAATATACCACCCTAACAGCCGGAAAGGGTGACAATAGTCTCTTTCTTGTTCAAAATGGTGTATCAGAGATGTTACTAACTCTTAACAATTACTATTTAACTGATTTGGCATTTTGCAAGCGCTACTCTGACAATTATAACACTGTGGTAGTTCTTAAAAGAACTATTTTCGATCGTAAGGTAAAAAATAAAAGTAAACGTTCAGATAGTATATACTGTATTATCTATATATGGGATAACCTCCAAACGTGTCAATAAATATCAACAAGAAAAATGTGAAACTCGACAACGTCGCATACGCTGCCAACCGAATACAACCGCCAAATTTGAAATGTATTGAATAAATTCCATTTGATTCTTATTATTTATGTAGTGGTATTTCTGCTGTTCTTCAATAGCATCATCAATGACGCCCAATGTTTTTTGTGTTGTGCAGGCTATACACTGTATTACAATGGCCGATGTATGTTATATGGTTATACGTTTAGTCATTCCTTCAGCTGCTTTCGAACGTTCAGCTCGAGACCGATTGATGACGGGTTAAGGCCAAAAACCGGTCTCGGGAGACATCTACTAATATTTTGGGACCGGCTGAAGAAATAGGCAATGTTTGCGTGGAGCTCGGATGAATTTTCCGTTTTTCCAATATTTTTGTTAATATTTTTCCTATGTTTTTAGTATGTTTCGGGAGATATCTCTTGAATGACTTTGTCATTGTACATAATGGAACCGACAGAACAAGAACTGTTTTAATTCGCTTGTGCTAATACATATGTCGCATTGGAAAACGGTCGAGTTGATATCGGGCTATTACCTTATTTTTATATTTTTCAAAGATTAGAATTTCTCAACCTGACGATGACTTTTGCTCGATGCCGCATTTCGAATGATAGAGACAGCGGGGGGAAATTGATGGGATTCTTATTTTTAGATATTCAGGATTGTATTCACCTGTTGGCAGCAAAATTTTTATACGTTCCATTTAAATTGAACGATCATTTTTCATCGGTTTTGGCGGTTAGTGCGAGATGTAAATGTCACGCGGATAATAGATTGAGTGACGTATAAATTCATTTAGTAGTGAATCATATGATACAACGGAAAAATATTCTCAACCGTCGATTATTTGCAATATTTAAGATAAAAAATTATTCATATTTATAGCATAGATAAGTGTCACGATTACTTAATAAAAAACTTGTTACAAAATATCTTATCTGTTGAGGAGGTTAAAAAGTTAACACAAATAGTTGATAAATAGTTTTAACTGATATTTAAAAATAGTCCTTTCAATAAAAATTTTTCAAATTTTGTTCGAAAGTTACGTGTACCTCTACCTCTTACTAAAAGGTAGTGCAATAAGAGTGTCAGAACTTTAAAATAAGACACAATGTTAACTACAAATGATAATCTAGTTATTTTTATTTGATCTTGAAGAACAGATAATGCCATTATATTTTGGAAATAATCTCGTCTAGTGGAATGCATTCTGGATGCCCCAATTTTCGAGTACTCTTTCACACCTATCACGTGGTATATTTTCAATGATGGCCTGAATGTTTCCTCCAAGGTCAATAATGATTCGGAGTTTGTATATTTACATTTATCACCATTACCAATAACACGATTTCAATCAACGTCTTCAAGAAATTAAATCATATCATCACTCCGGCCCAAAAATCGTACCAAGCCATGACATGGTTGGAATATTTCTTATACATGAAATCATTTGAAAAAAAAACATAGATATCTAAATAAGACTTCCTGCACAAAGACTATCGGGAGTAATACAGGCGAGATAAGCCAAATTAATAGGGTACAAAAATTGCAAAATCACATACCAAAGAGCGGCGTTAAAATAATAGAAGAGCATTCAAAAATACCATCACTACTTAACATCTCTAAAAATGAAGACAGGAGAATGAAACAATTTCTATAACGACGCCTACAAGTAGTGAAGAAGAATACTGTGAAGAAAAGTTAAGTTAGATGGACTATTTGGACAAACGTTTTAGGCCGATTAAACATTGCTACAATTTGTAGAATGTCCTTGAGAAGCTTAACTTTACCACCTCTATCTTATTTTCTCTATCCTATTTTTTACTTAGATGTATCGTGAATATTTTCCCAATACAAACGATATGATGTTAAAATTTAATCAAACTAACACGATTTGAGCAAGATTTTTGTAATGTACGATGGACTATATTCTGAATATAACATTATTTAAGGTAACGTTTCTCTACAGATTTTCTTCTGCATTGCTCCATTACATTTCGCTGAGACTCACTAAATAATCAGTAAATAAAGTAGTGAGACTAGTAGTGGCGTAACGTTCGATCTGGCAACACTATTGGATTCCCGTATGTAGGAGAGGAGAAAAACATCTGATGTGTTTTCAGTACGAGTTTAAACTTTCTAGAGTCACTTGTCGTCCGTAGCAATTCTTTTTATGAACTGAATTTTTCTAGGACGTTCTGATAATGATTGATAACAATTTCAAACACAGGTGCGCTATCAAGTTTTGTTTTAGACTAAAAGTTAGAGTAAAAGTTTCCGTTTTACTGCGCCCAAATCTGAAAGAGAAATTGATAACACACCGTTGCTCGAACTTATTGTCACTCATTTTCAGGGCACACTATAAAAAACCGAATCACGAAAAGAGCTGCTACGGACTACCAAGTGATTTTAGAGAGTTAAAATTCGTACTGAAGTCGCGTCAGAGGTGGGTCTGTCTCCCGTCCAAAGAGAAAGCCAACAGTGTTACCACATCGAGCTCTACATTATCAATGTTATTATTTTATTTACACACCTCGTACAAAGATTTATTATAAACTGATTCAATTGATATTGTGCAATTAATAATCACAGGTGGTCCAAAGAGTTGTTAACTTTTTGAAATGAAATTAACAGAAAAAAGTTGATCAATTTTAACAAATGTATTCTTAAAATTTACAAAAATTCTTGTAAATTCATGTTCTGAAGATTACATTGTCTAAATGTGATCCATTTTTGGCACTCCTGAAGCCGACCTTTAAAATTTGCCATAACGCGGCGGCAAGTGTCTGCAGTTATGGCTTCGATTTATTGGCGAATATTCTTCTTTAGATCTTCCAGAGTGTGGAACTAATTTTTAAGATATGCCCATAAAAAATCACAGGTCCGGGCTTCGAGGGGGCAACTGAATGTCTTCTCTTCGAGAAATCAGTTTTCCCGGAAATAGCGCCTGAACGACGGGCAAAGAGAGATTGGAAGTGTGGCAGGTGGCTCCGTCCTGTTGGAACCAAGTGTCTTGAGTATATCCTTCAAATTCTTGAAGAGCAGGAGTGAAAAAAGTTTAAAGCATGTCGACATAACGCTGAGAATTCACCATCACTGCACGGCCTTGGTGGACTTCAAAAAAAACGGGCCGATTATTCCGGATGCCGACATTGTGCCGGATGCCAAACTGTGACCTTCAGGCTATGTAGGGTTTTCTCCACACTAGTAGCGACAATTTTGATTATTGACACGGCCATTAAGTTGGAAATAGTGGTAGAATTGTTATTGCGGTAATACTCGCGTACACAAAACGAGTGCTCCTCTCCCGTCTAGCTCTTCATCATGATTAAATTTCCCTGAGCCGAATTATCGTTTGACTAAGTCCAGTGCAACCAAAAATTAACAACTCTTTGGACCACCCTATATAATATTCGAATTGATGAATTATCTACATTTGTATTTGGATAAACTGACTAGTATGATTTATTAAATGAGATAATCTTTTTTCTTAGACCAATTGCAGGTGTAAAAGAAAAAAGTAACTTCGAAAATTAATAAATATAACTAGGCTTTAAATCTATATTAAACAGAGCATGGCAGGAATGTATCATTAGATTGACGGAATTCTTTTTTTGCAGTGGTCCAAGCATTGATGACAAATCCGACTCTAAACCGTTGAGTGGAGATGAAAGTCGTAAGGTAGGTAATGAGAAAGGCCCGTCATTTAAATATTATAATACCGTTCAAAAGTTTAAAAACACAATTGAAATTTAAATTAAAGGAAAAAAATATAGAAAAAATTGTCTATTAAAAATGTATGCTTATTATATATCATAAAATTTCGTAGTTAAACAAAATCAGAATAAATAAGATAAACTTAACTTTAATCCAAGCTTCGTCAAAATAACCCCTTTACTTTTGATATAATTTTTTCCTAATTAATCATTTTTTTTAATTAATCTGTCAAAATACCCAAGTTTTAAGCTTTTCCACTTACTTTGTTGATAATTCCGCTATTCTGCTGAACGTTAAGGTGAATTATTTGTAACCCTTTTCTTTAGTTCGTCTTAAACTAATTAATAGGAGAGAAGGCGTTAAAGTATCGTGTAACCCAAAAAACAGCACTTTGCTTTTCACTGATGGGTCTCTTGAGTCTACTAAGTTCGTATTGTCCAGGAGCTGGATATCCTCAACATTCACGTGGTGAAGTAGTCGTTGTTCATAACTACTGGCAAATTTGGTGTTGGCTTGATGTGGTACCATGGTGCATCGAGGAGCTTCCTTAGGTATCAGGTTTCAGGTTCTACTTGTAGGAAAGAAATTTATTGTAGATTGTTAACTTGAAATTTCTTCCTAGCAGCCAATACATTTTCTTGAAGTTTATGCCCAGTTGTTCACGTTTCTCTGACATGAACTCCGCAGCGGAGCATCTTGAATTATCCCCAGATATCTTACCCAATTACCATAAGAATTTGAGCATCGTTTATTTTAATTGGTGGATATTTACTTTGTTGTTGGTGATGTAGAAATTGACATAATGGATGTGTCGGTTAATAATGTCAATTTTCCTAAGTGATGGCGTTACTAATACATTTGTTGGTCTAGACTAATGACGTATATGGTGTTTTGGAGGATAAATATACACCATCAAAAGCCAGTTCGTTATTAATTGCCACTGTGTAAAAAACGTAGTTTTTCATAGCTTTGAATATGTCGAATTATGTACCAGAAAAAGGCGTTTTGCGGGGAAGTTTAATAACCTTCATTTGAAGAAATCGGCTGCTGAAAGTTATAGATTGTTGGTTGAAGCCTATGGTGAACATGTTCTAACCCAAAAAACTTGTGAACAATAGTTTAAATGCTTTAAAAGTTGTAATTTTGATATAAAAGACAAGGAGCGTCAAGGACAGCCGAAAGCAGATTGCAAGATTGCAGTGCCATCAGTAAACGACGCGATACTATTATTGTCAAATTTAAAAAGGTCACTGGTATACAATACGTAGAATACGCCTGCAGTAGGTACTCCTGCTTTAATTTCTTTTAAAACAGAATAAGCCTAGTCCTATTTTATTCTGAAGTATCTTTCTAGCAAATAGGATTTTAAAATTTAAGAGTATTGCCGTAACAAAAGCATGATCACTTATGAAACAAACCTTTTTGCCAAGCTTTATCAAAAATCAGAGCCACTTCAAGAAAGGCAGTAGAACATATTTTTTTTCCAATAATTTCTCATTTATGTTTGTTTTGCTATTATTAGGTGACTTTGATCTATGGTCGAGTAACTTTCCCTGAAGTTAAACTGACAGAAGGGAATCAGATTTTTTTATTCTATTATGGGCTTCAGTCTCTTAAAGACCAGTTTGTCGTAGAGTTTCGAAATAACAGGCAGCAAAGAGACATACCTGTATGAGGAAACTTCCTGAAGTAATGTTCCTGTTGAGGAATAACGATATCTTAGGAACTTCAGTCTGAGGTTCTGATTTATAAGATTGGTCAGAATTGTGATGGCTTTTCTTGGAAGTTGTTTCAACACTTATCATTTTCCTAGAGATAGTCATAATGGCCAGTGAAGTGTTGTTTATATAAGTTTAATTTTTAATTCCTAGAAAATATGTTTGTATCATGAAAAGTATGTGCTTCCAAACTCTTAAACGATAGTGTATGTTCACTACCATTGTAATTTAAAAATTCGGCTCGAAACTATTCGCATAAACAAATACTTTACTACAGAAAATATCCGACTGTATATTATTGTTAAATATCGAGTGCGTACTAGTTAATTTTAGCAGGAAATGCTGATCAATTCCTGTTGAGAAAATCCTAGTTCTAGGTCATTGTTGAACTAATTTTGTCGATTTTTTGTTTACAATATTTTATTAGTCATACTATACCAAAGTAAATTTTAGATAATTTGTTGGTCAAATATAAAAGATTACACTAAAAAATTATATTTTCTAAATTACTTTAAAATAAAACTACAGTTTTATACGATTTTCGCTAAATTATATTATTCTGACATGTTTCATGTTTCAACACAGTGGCTTCTTCAGATGTTAAGTATAAACTAGAATAATATAATTCATTGAAAATTATATAAAACTGTAGTTTGATTTTAAAGTAATTTATAATGGATATTCATCAAGTAAAAGTTGAAACCGTCAATTATAATATTTTCTGTTGTACTCATGAAATAACGCCGTTTATGTTATAATTTAAGTAGAAAAAACAAATTCGTGTTCTATATATTTAATTATACAGTTATGGTACTTGTTGCTGTTAGTACTTAGAAAAAAGAAAAGGCCACGCTTAGATGCTGCATTTTTATAGACCAGAATGTAAAATTTTATAGGTCAGAATGTAAAAAAGAAATTTGTATACGATGCTGTTTGGTATCTACGACACCACTCGTATCACCACGTGTTTGTTTACGGTACATTTGTCAGTAGAGATGAGTCCGTCCGTCATATCAACATCATAGTGCGATCTCATCTTCAACATCATTCTTATATCAGTAGCTGAACTTCGAACGCAAGGTTCACTAATGAAAACAAAACCACCTGGCTCTTCTTGATCGGGCAGCATGCCGATAAGGTGAGGGAAGTGATTCAGCGAAGTCCCGTTCGCTTTGCTAGAAGATATTGAATCGGTAATTCTGAATTGAAGTTGAGTAAACGCACTGTAAATCGTATTAAATTGGGTAGGTAGTAAACAGAACTGTCGATTTTGAGCATCAGAAAGTCCCCGTGAATTACACCAGAGACCACTGTACAGTTCAAAAACAACGAATGATGTGGTATTGGCAAGTGCTAAATTTTGGGGCCTGCCTTTTTTTGTAAAAGATATATCGTTAATACAGCTCACTACTTAACCACGTTTAAAAACTTTTTCAAACCAGAACTTCAGAGACTCTTGTGGTTTCAACAAGATGAGGTAATTGCTCATAAACCAGAGGTTCCATGAATGTAGTTCGAGCTACATTCCCTAATTGATCAATTTCTCACTTTTGCGATATCCCGTGGTCTCCTCGATCAACGGACCTTTTCATGTGCAAATTTACAGTGGCGGCCAACAAAATGAGTAGTAGAAAAAACTTTTATAAAACAAGTTTTCTTTTCTAATTTCTTTATCATAATAAATGATATATGTAAATATTAACTGATCTTTGAACATTTTGTTTACGATATAGCCAGCGCATTTTATTGCTGCTTATTTATAATTATCATTATCATCACTATCATCATTCAGCCATTGTCGATCCACTGCAGGATGAAGGTCTCCCCAGCATGCTTCCAACTCGCGCGATCCTGAGCTCTTCTCTGCCATTCAAGTCCAATATACTTGATGATGTCATCCGTCCATCGTATTTTCGGTCTCCTTCGTGGACGTTTACGATCAAGCGGTATCCATTCCAGGATAGCTTTGGTCCATCTGTCGTCGCATCGTCTCACTATATGGCCTGCCCACTTCCATTTCAATTTTTTCACCCTTCCAATGATGTCACATACTTTCGTTTGTTCCCTGATCCATATGCAGGTCTTTCTGTCCCACCTTGTAATGCCAAGCATACACCTTGTCATTCCCCTCTGTGCTACCCGAAGCTTTTGAATTGCGATATGAGTGTCCAGGTTTCACTTTCGTATGTCATAACGGGCAGAACGCACTGATCAAATATCTTTCTTTTCAAACATAGGAGTGGGAGTTTGCTCTAAACACTATATTTCGAATGCCAAATGCCTGCCAATCACAGTTATCACGCCGTTCCACTTCCTTGGCTGTATCACCCTCCATTGAAATTCTCTGCTCAAGATATATGTAGTGGTTCACAACCTCTAAATCGCTTCCTAAAATAGAAATTTTTTCATTGCCAGTAACTTTGTTGAATATAACCTGACTCTTTTTTAGGTTTATTTTCAAGTCAAATGGTTCTCTCGCCTTTTGCAGCTCTTGTGTGTGTTTTTGTAGCTCACCTGAGTTTTGTGAGACGGGAACGATATCATTTGCGAATCTAAGATGGCTTAAGTATGTACCATTGATTTTTATTCCCTCCTGTTTCCAATCCAGATTACGGAATACGTCTTCAAGGCAGGCTGAGAAAAGGACAGGCGATATTGAGTCGCCTTGCCATACACCCCGTTCTACGTTGATTTTAACTTCAAGATCATTCATGTGAACTGTAGCTGTAGCTTTATCATACATGGATCCCAGTAGGTTCATATAGGCTCTGTCTATGGCTTGGTTAAGCATTGCATCTGCATAGTCAATAAACGCCAAGCACAGTGGCTTGGTGTATTCATTGTGCCTTTCTATGGTCTGTTGGATAACTTGGATATGATCCATTGTACTGAATCCTGTTTGTTCTCTTGGTTGTGTAATATAATTTTAGATATTATCTTGGTAAAAACTTTGTACAATACACAGGAGGCTTATTGGGCGGTATTTTTTTTTAATCTTCCTGTGCTCCTTTCTTATGAAGAATAATCACTTCAGCATTTTTCCATAGGCTGGGTATTTTTTGATCTTTGAGGCATTTTGAGTACAATTTAGCCAGTATTTTATGTAAAGTTCGACCACCAGCTTTTAACAATTCAACCGTTACATTGTCCTTTCCTGGGGCCTTTCCATTTTTCATCGCTTCTATGGTATTTATCACTTCATCCAACAGGATATCTGGCATTTGCTCTTCCGTGGGCATTGCCGTCTATGACTGATTGTTATTTTCATATAAATCTGAATAACATTTTCTGATAACTTCTAACATTTCCGTACGCTCCCTACACACTGTGTCAGCCTCGCGCATTAAGACAAACATTTATGTCCTTTTATGTCTCAACTTGTGTTTAGCTTTATTTATTCCCTAATTCTCTTCTAGTGATTTTTACACTAGCTGCATGTTGAACCTAATCGTTTCCCCTCGAATACGTTTTCTTATAGTTTTGCAAAGCTTAACGTACTCGACTCTGCCAAAAAGACTCCTACTCGTTTCCTCATTGTCCACCGTTTCTTTATTAAATCTACGGTCTCATTGGAGATTTTTGACTGTTTCAAAGTTTTTTCCGCTGGTGCTATTGCAGCAGCCGTTTCAAGCATATTGTCGAGGATTTTTTCATATTGATGTGTTATTTCCAGCTTTTCTGAGTCTTGCAACACAGCAAAGCGGTTCAACAAAGCAATCTCCAAATCACTGCGCCTCTGCAGCAGCTTCCCAGAATTCACTTTGGCCTTCTTCGATCTTACCATTCTTGTACGTTCTCTTCGACAGTTTATCCTAACCATTGCTCATACCATTCTATGGCACATTCCAACATTAAACCGGTTAAGGACAGTACAATTACAAAATATTGTTTTATTATTTGACATGATGTAGTCGATTTCACTTGTGAGACGAGATGGACTTTTCCATGTCCCATTTCCTGCTGATTTTTTTCTTATAAAACGAGTTTATAATGTACAGTTTTTATCCTTCAGCAAAATCCACCAGTCTGTTACCTCTATTGTCCCGCACACCACTTCCATATGGGCCAGTTGCAGTTTTACTAGTTCTTACTTTTCCAATTCTAGCATTAAAACCACCCATTAGAATTTTATACCTGCATTTCTCATTGCCTAGAAGCTGGGCCACATCATCATAAAATACCTGAATTTCCTCATCACCATAGATTATAGTTGGTGCATAAGCTTGGACGATTTGAAGCTTCAACTTTTTACTCATCTGAATGATGCATTGGGCTAGTCGGTCAGATATGCTTTCAAATTTAACGGCACTATCCTTCAACTTTTTGTTAATGAGAAATCTAATCCCACCACATCGTCCATTCTCCGTACTCCGAGTATAGAGTACGTGACCAGTTGTTTCCAGTTTGATTAGCTCTTTGCCTTTTCTTCTAGTTTCACATAGCCCTATGATATCCCAATATATGTTGTCAAGCTCGATCAACAGTTCTTGCAGTCGTTCATCGTGTTCATTGTCTGAATATGTCGTGTTCATGTCTAAAGTTGCAATATCCAAAGTCCATTGGCTGCCTAATCTAACCCGGTTATTCTTAGCACCCTCTGCCTTGGAGCAGGTCTTCCCGCTGCCGTAGGTAGTTGCCCTTTGGCCTCCGGGGAATGTGGGCCTTGTATGAAATTGTAAAGCCATGTTGGGGGGTTGGACCTTAATCTGTCATGCTGGTCCAGTGCGGATTGGCAGATTTTGGATCATGTTAGTCTGAGTTCTCTGGTTTGACTTGTCCGCCATGAGTTACCCTCCAGGAACATACGTTCCAAACGGCATACCTCAAAGCTTCATTGAGTTACGGAAGTCCCTTACCGCGCCAAAGTTTGATCCACAAAGAGGATTTAAAATTATATATTAATAGATATTATATATTAATAGATATTATATATAAATTATTATTTATTTCCTCCTAATGATTTGTATTTCAGTGGTGAAAAAAATACGAGTGTACTAAGTTTATACACGTTACGGATACTAAGGTTTATTAAGTTTATACACGAGTTCGGATTCTGATAAAATATGTATTAATGTTTTTGATACAGCAAATGTTAATCCACTTTCCACTATATTAAAGTAAACATGGACCATGCTAGACACTGTACTGCTGAAGAAAGAATGCAATCAAACGGTCACCATGTGTAATTGCTAATGTTTAAACAAAATCAAATATGCCCCAAAATCAACCAGAAAAGGAATCTCGTCCAAGAAAAACGCGTAAAAAAATGGATAATCGTATTGTACGCGAAGCTTTGAAGGATCCTATGAAGCATCTCTATCGTTATAAAAAAAAATCTTGACCTAAGTTTCAGTACCAGAACCATAAGACAACCAAAAGAACCTGTACAGTAGAGTAGCCAGGAAAGTTCCGTTTTTAAGTAAGCAGAATATAAAGCAGCGGTTCAAATTTACAAAAAGAAACTGTTGTGAAGATGTTCAACGTAACTGGAAAAACATTCTTTTTAGCCATGAAACCAAAATTAATGTATTTGCTTCTGATGGCAAATTACATGTGAGAATACGTATTAATGAAGAATTCAATCCACGTAACACTTTGGGTACAGTGAAGCATGGTGTTGCTTTTCATATAACGTAATAGGTTCAATATTTTGAATATGCCTTTACAGTGGGTCTACCAACAAGACAATGGTCCCAAACATACCGCTCATGTGTCCTCAAAGTGGCCTTCACAGTCCCCTGATCTAATTCCGATCGAGAACATTTGACAAGAGTTAAAACAAGTCTTGTTAGAAAAAAATATAGCAAACAAGAAGACCTTGTGGCAAGAAATTCAGATAGCCTGGTTTTCAATACCTGTAGAACCATGCCGAAGTCTAATCGACTCCATGCCAAGAAGATGTGAATCAGTAATTAATTAAAATTTTTAAAAAATTTAAAATTACGTAATTAAAAAGTCTCGGCGGCACCATTTTTTTTCTTTTTTTTATTTTGTAGAGCTGTGTTATGATAAAAAAAAATGTTTATTGGTAATTTCCTTACGTCCTCTGTATTGCTTTTTTCAACTTGTCCCTATATATTCTGTAATCAACAACGGTTCATATAACAGTTTTGTCAGCACATTCTGTTGCGATAAAAAAAAATCCATCTAGCCATCAGCTATTCAGCCAACTTTGCCATTTCTTTCTTCCACTATCCCCTTCACACCACTCTTTTAATTGCATTTTGATTTTGGCATAACTGATGAATACATGTTCCATCCATGATCACAAATGGCCTTTTAAATATTGTTGAATTCAGTTTCGATACTACCCAAAGAGCCCGTTAAGTTCAATCTTGAATTTGGGGTTTATCACACACAGAACAGTGTGAAGTATCTTCAATCGACTGTTATTGTGATGAGTGAGAATGATTTCAACCACTTTCCCCACTATTTTTGAACAGCACCTTTAAATTATATGATGTGTGTAAATAAAGTAGTGAGGAGACTAATGGTGTACAGTTCGATCTGGCAACACTTTTAACTTCCTCTTTGAAGAGCAGACAAATCAACATCTCATGCGTCTTCAATACAAGTTTAAACTCCTCGAGTGACTTAATGATCCGTAGCAATTCTTTTTGTGAACCGGATTGTGAAATCGTGCTTTCTGAAAATGAGTGACAATTTCGATACGGTGCGACATAAGTCTTATTTCAGACTTGGGCACAGTTCGACGGGGACTTGCAAAACTTCAACAAAACTTCATATGGAAACACTGTTTTTTCAAGTGCCCAGGTTTTCAGGTAGTTTAAGGCATTCTCGGAAGGCCGAGACTCGATTGAAGATGAAGCTCGCAGCGGAAAGCGTTGGGTGAGTCAAATTCAACTCTTCCCCGATCATTCTAGCCGTCAACTGAAGATCCCGGATTCTGTGGACATTTTCATCACTTCTTGCAGTTGAAGGCCTCTAAAGAAGTGATGGTAAGGAGTTCAAACTCGTACTGAAAACACATCAGATGGTCTGCCTCCCCTCCAAAAGCGAAAACAACAGTGTTGGCAGATCATACGTTAAGCCACCGGTCTTACTACTTTATTATACTGCCCTCGTATAAACCTCTTGTAGTAAATATTAGGTTTTTATAGCTCATTCAAGGAAATAATGGTTGTACATTATCAAAATTTATGACGTACTCTCGTTACAATGTTGTCACATAACACCAAAATAGTAGCTTTTCATTTAGTTCATACAAAGTTTAATTATAGTGAATAATCACTAAAACAATCTCTTGTATTCATCTTGCCTTGAATGACTCCAATTTTAAAATATCCATGTTTCGTCCAATCAAACAAAATCGAGCTTCAAAAATTGGATTCGTTTAAAGGCAATATCTGGAGGTTGCATCAGACCCCCACGCGAATTATCCTTACTTCATTTGAACCCAATTTTAGAAGATTTCTTTTAGAAGTGTACGAAGCGAAGTTTTACATCCAACAAAGATGCATGTTCTTTAGTTTTTCATGAATACTTTGAAGATAAACCGTTTGTTCTGAAATAGTTCAATAAAATTTCATAAAAATACAATATTAACATGTAAATCTACTCACTTTTTTCATACATTTATTATATTTAACTGCGAATGGAGCCTACATCAAGATGATCTGGATTAGTTACTCGTTTTGGATGTAGACGGTTTTGCTTCGATGATTTTCAGATTTCGTTATTCTTCAACTTTTTCGAAATTGCACCAACTATACCAGTACTAATATTTAGTGCAGCTGAAACTCGCTCAAAAACTCCAGTTAACTATAAGACCTACTAAGTTAATACATACTTATCTCATAGCGTTTAATGGCAAATGAGGAGCCTCATTATCTCGTTCCTGTTCAAAATAACTGATAAGTGACGAAACAAGTTGCTTACATCGACTGCTTAAGAGTTTTGGCATTTTTTTGCAATTATAATCGCAGATTTTTTACTACAGAACTCACAAAAACATAAACTAAAACCAGAAAATATCTAAAACAGCAAAGAATACAAAATAAGTCAAAATGTTTGATGGCACAACTCAGAAACGATCAGAACATGAAAATGACAGAGTCGACGCAGAAAGTTGTGTTAAGCCAGCAACACTGCCCAGAACCACAAACCTAAATGTTATCTTGACAACGAATTCACACAATGTGATCCACTGGGTCACCGTATTTTTATCCTAATAAACTCTCTTCTATTCTAATTATATTATTCTTTTCTATTCAATTCATTTATTTTATTCTAATAGGATTAAAGGAAGTGAATTGCTTGAATGAGCTGAAAGCTTGATGAAAGCTTGAATGATCTATATGTGCGAGTATTATAACTATCAGTGCATTGTTTCTCTTTCTATTGAACTACAATGCTTTTGAAGATGAATACAAAGTTGTTTTTATCAAATAATGTTCAATTTACAACATTACCCCGTTTTTAAATTTATTAACGGAGTTAATAACTTTTTTGATATACGGTGTAATTTTTATAATAAATTCCAATCAATTCTTACAGAAATAAGCAAATTTTGAATCACTGACAGACTAATTTTGATCATAATTATTTCTCCGATATAATGTTATATATACACACGTGATGTATGTGGTTAGTTTATAATAATTTATTTTTTTAAAGTTCGCAAAGGCAACGAAACTGTAACTCCCGGTTTATTGTTTTAAATCAGTGAAACGATACTGATCAATAATAAATACTGGGGGAGATTGAAAAGCTTTCGGAATAACAATGAATAAATAAAATATATCTGACTATATTTTAGTAGGGCGATCCAAAAGTTCGCACGTTATTTTCATTAAAAGTAACCTATTAATTCTTCTTCCTCTGGTGCTACAGCCCGTCAGTCGGCCTTGATCTTCAACCTTCACCTCCAACCGAATCGATCTCCAGCAGCCCCTTGGCAGTTTTCGATGTACAGTAGGTTGGCAGGGAGGTTGGTACCCTCCCAGTATTGAACGAATATAGTTCTTATAAATAATATTAAATTAAAAAAAAAGCTTATTTAAAAAAAGCTTATTTTGACAAATATCAATTCTTACTAGGAAAATCCCCCTTATTATTCATTATTAAACAAATTTTATAGATTTTTCGACTACATTGTTTTGTTATACATTCCGACCCATCCAGTTTATTGTTTCCAGTAAATGAAACGATGCCGATCTAGAATAAATACGTGCGTCAAAAGCTGCCGAAAACATTTTCGAATTATTTTCGTGCTAAATTCTAAAAGCAAATGTTGTGTTTTTGTCAGGTTTATTAATGACCACCCACAAATTATCCGAGACACACCCAGAAAAAACTTTGTATTGTTATTTTTTTATTTTTCGAAATAATTTCGAGGTGATTCGAAATTTCATTACAATGTAAAAACTAAAATACTGCACTATAATTTTTTACATTGGACAGTTATAACATCACTAGATAATTTGTATCCATTGGATGGTGACTGTCTAATGGAGAAGGTGTCGAGATTGATTATTCGTGTAATACATTTACACTATAACCACTAGAAATTTCGAGGTGCTAGAATTCCTTGTGCGAGAGTCGTTCAAAAATGTTTTGCCTGACAAAGAAAACACGACTTTTCAAAGAACATTGTCAGCAGTCAAGTCAGTTCAACATACTCACCTTGCAATTCAATACAATTAAACCAACGATGCTCCAACTTTTTAATACCCTCAGTATAATGTAATTTGCCCAAGTCTGCAAAATAACCGGTTGGGTCACCAGTTTGACCGGTCATTTGACCTCATCATTTAAAGGGAATTTTCGTCCAGCGAGCCATTTCTTTAGGTTTGGGAAGTCGATGTAATCGCTAAGATCAAAACCGCCGAATGGTATGAATGTGGAGCACTTTGAAGTATAGGTCATAGAGTTTTGCAGCAACAACCTGAGACTTATATGCAAGCGCATTATCGTAGTGAAAGAGCCAGATGTGAACTTTTGGTATGAATAAAACCCCTCAATTAGTCCGGTAGTGAAGCGTAATACTTCCCATTGGTAAAAATCCTAGAAAACGGTGGCCATGTTTCACCTGCTCACATGTATTACGTCGTCAACTTATTACTCAGCCCATACATTTCATCGACTACAGAACCTATTCGAATTAGAATTTTTCCTCGGCTTGGGTTATTTTAAAGCGCCATCTTTTGGAATCAAAACAAGGTAAAACACTGAAAAATCAGTTCCAGGCGCGATGCCGTTCAAAACGCAACATTTAAAACACTGCCTTATTTTCGTGTTTTAATTGAAAAAAAAGCTTTGGAAGCTCAGGACATGATTTGTGAGACTATGAGAGATAAAGCTGTTTCGTACAGTACTTGTAAGAAGTGGTTCCAGAAATTTCGAACTGGAAAATTTTACTTAAGATTAAGATAGTCCGAAATATTCAAAAAAAGTAAGAAAATTAAGAAATTCTTGTCGTACACTACTAGAACTTGAATAGGAACTCGAAGTAACACCGCAAACCATTTCTTCAATGTTTCATTCAATGTTTTGATGATCTTGAGTCATTGCTCTCCAAATTCAAGAACAATAACTTTCTGCATTAGATTATGGCCTGACCAACGCAAAGTGAATCCTGATCATCAAGACCAACCAAGGCATCAACCAATGAGCAGTACCGCAACCAGACTTTGGGTGCGATCGCGAGATTTGGGCTGGGATATTTTATCGCCACCGGCGTATCAGATTTGATCCCTTCGGGTTTTCGTCTATTCCGCTCCTTGCAACATCACCTGGTTGATGGCCACTTCACATCTTTTGAGGAAGTTGAAAAAGCTCAATGACTTAACCTCATTAAAACCACCAAGTTCTTTTCGATCTGGGATTCCATATTTGCTTGAAAGGTGGCAAATGTGTATAGAAATTGAGGGAGCTTACTTCGAAGATTGAATCTGAATTTTTTTCATGATTAAATGTCCAAGATAATGAAAAAAAACCAAGAATTAAGTTGAGAACTTAATAGTTATCCTATTGGATCTTTTAGCCTTTATATAGTATTATCGTCTACAGCACCAAAGGGGTTTTTCTAGTGCTCTTTTATTTATACTAATTTTATGTAATTCTATGTTATTCATACTTACTGATGAGCATGTGAAGAATGAGATTAAGAATATTTTATGGAAAAAATACCTAGTAAGTAGAACACTAGAAAACCGTGAAAAATACAAAAGCAGAATAATATTGCGAAGGTTATCAAAGAAGCGAAAAGGGTGAGCTGGGGCAAATTTAGATAAAAAATGGAGAAGAATAGTACAGAAAACATAAAATTGTTTTACTCATCACTCAAAAATTTAAAGGACAACAAAAATATAATCCAGAAGCAGGTGAATGACAAAGAAGGTAAATTATTGACGAATGATGAATGCGTACTCGAAAGGTGGAGGGATTACTTTCAAAACTTACTGAACCCGGAGACCATCAACATGCTAGACAAAAATGAAGAAGTAATAGACAATAAAAATCCAGGAACAGCAAGTGAAAATGTAATAACTGAAGAAGAACTAACAGAAGCTATAGCAAAACTAAAACTGGAGAAAGCTCCTGGAGGCGACGAAATCACCCCTGTAGTACTGAAATATATGGGACCACATGACCATCAAAAGAACTACACTTTTGAAACTGTTTAACATTATATGTCATTACTATGTATATAGTAATATATACGCTATATCATTACTATGTATAATAGCAAAAATGTACGAATCTATGCTAGAGAATATATTGAGAGTGGAAATTAACAATAAACTACTAGACGAGCAAAACGGATTCAGGAAAAACCATTTTGTACAAAACCATATTTTCGCCCTTCAAGAGATAGTGGAAATTACAAGAGAGAAATACAGAACCTTATATATATATATATATATATATATATATATATATATATATATATATATATATATATATATATATATATATATATATATATGCTTGATAGACACGGAAAAGGTTTTCGATTAAAAAAAAAGAGAAACCATCTGAACAGCAACAGCTTGGAAAAGAAAAATATAAACAAAGATCTTATCGCAGCTTAAGTTAAGGAGGAAGTCTGGATCCGCTACTGTAGACGAAATAATCAAAATATGTAAGAATACATTTAAGAAATGTAAAGTGGCATGGGCAAAAATGAAACCAGTTAATGTAGAACTATGTATATTTGCTGACGATATAGTTTTCATGGCAGATTCTGAGGAAAAATTAAAATTCAATATAGGAATATGGAACGAAGCAGGGGAAAAATTTGATTTGCACATCAATGTAAATATAACACAGATTATGATATTGACAAATAACCAAGAACATTGCAATGAGAGAACAATAACCTTAAACAACATGGAAATTAAACACACTGAAAAGTATAACTACTTAGGTACTATTATTAATAATAGGGGAAACCAGGATGACGAACTCAACAACAGACGAAAGCAGGGAGATTGCTCCAATCACTTAGCAGAGGCTTCTTAAACCACAAACAAATATCCAAAAAAAAAGCTTACTTAACAATATGTTATATGAAACGATATACTATATCCTCACACTAATATATGGATGCGAAAATTGGGTCCTGAATGAACGACAAAATAGTAGAGTACAAGCAGCAGGAATAAGATACATTCGTAAGGTACAGGGAATAAAAAGAATAGACAAGGTTAGGAATAACATAGTCAGAGATAACCTGGAAATACCAGCACTCGTAGAAAAAAATAGAAGAGAAAAACTGAGATGGTTCGGCCATCTAAACAGAATGGACCAAATTAGACAAACAAAGAGAGTTTGCAAAGCTGGAGTGATGGGCAAGAGCAAAAGGGGCAGGCCGCATGAGACTTGGAGTAAGGACATCATAGAAATAATTAAAAGATGCAAAACATGGCAAGAAGCAATAAATCTAACCAAGGACCGTAAATTATGGAGAAACTTTGTTAATACATAATCTTTTACCCTTAAACCCAGTTTGTTTTGACTTCTACATATTGAGGTATCGGATAATATAATATCCCTTTACCGATTTAATTACCGTATTCGTCATACCTTTACAGCAAGATCGTTTAGGTCCTTTAGCCACGTTTAAAAACATTTCCAAGTATATTTTGTAAATGTGCCAGCAAAGTGAAACTCGCCAAATGGCCTTATGCTGACGGGACCTTGAGCCTAAAGTCTTCTTTATTATTTCACCATCTGATATATTGATACCATATCTCCAGACAATAGTTGATAGTGTTTACTTTAATATGATATAAATACAAAATATTTATAAATACAATTGAAATAACTGAAAATATTCACAAGGAGGAATCATGTAAATAATGGTCAGTCATCTGACTATCTAAATCAAATAACTTTTGAACTAAAATTCGGTGTAGATTTAAGCTGATTTGTTTCAAAACATGAGTCGGGTTATTACGTCTTTATAGTTAATAAAGACGTAATAACTTGTTATGCAGCTAGTTTATTTTTGAGAATATAATAAATGTAATGCTTGTTATTAATACATCTGGTTCTAAATCATTTAAAATTTATTAAAATTATAACCATCAGATTGTCAGCTTTCAAAAATTCTATTTTTCGATATATTTTGATTTCTGGAATACATTGAAATTATCGGAACTTACCAGAGTTACACATTTGTTTATGTACACATATACATACTCATCGATATGCGTCATTTAATAACATCATGTGAATTATTCCGACTGTGTTATTTTCTACCCATTTCCTTGTTATAAATTGAAAACAAGATCACTGTTGGAGTATGACGTACGATATAAAGAATTTTTCAATAAGAGTTCAGAACCTCAAAACGTAATAGCTACAGCACTGTTTGAAATGTAAATGTTAATTATAGACTGCTGTGTTCAGTACATTGTGACAATTCACCATGGAAAGATACATGGTACACAAATTGAACTTTAAAGTAGTTGGAAGACGACCCACACTTTGGAGAAAAAATTAACTTTTCCGCGCAATTCTTAGCGCTTAGAGGAAGCGCATTTCTTAGCTAGTTTGTGAATAAACTGCAGCATTTGGCCGATGAAAATCTTGATTCAAGTGATTTAGAAATTACCTCTTCATCATCAGAAAGTCATCGTTTGCTGCAGTTTTTGGGCTGAAGGACTGATAAGACCTTATTTCTTTTTCTTTTTTTGAAGACGTGGATGGAAATCAGATTACTGTTAATGTTGAACGCTATAGGAATATACTAACTGAATATCTTTTGCCTGAACTGATAAATGTGGATATAAACAATGTTTTTTTTTCATCACGATGCGACTTTGTCACACATCTCGGCAGACAATGTATTGCTTACGTTACAATAAATTATAATGATAGAGTTATTATTATTAACTATAATTTCCCCTAGAATGTTGTTTTACTGTGTATATGTATATTTACGTCACCTTGAAGGAGACTCCATCATTTTAATCTGGATGCTAGAAGTTCTGACTGTGATTTTGATAGTTTTAAGTCTCGAACTTAATCATTATTCAATTCAAGCTGTAAAATCAGATGAGGCTCGGTTAATCTGAACATCTTGGTATATCAAAAAAAAAGGATAATTTTCCATTTCTTATAAAAATTGTTTATGATCACTTGAAGAATCAGCCGATTCAGGTTCTTCTTCATTCAGAGTCTAAGATAATGATTGTTATGGAACAGGAAATTCATCACTATGCGCGATGGGTTGTAAAGCTGACGATAAATTAAGATTCCGCACAGTATGTTTTGACTTTAGTCTAATACCAGTGAAGCAAAAATATGTGACTTCATCTATCGATTATCTCCCAATCATTAGCATTCAGGGACATTTTACGATTTGCACCTTTCAGCCAATATGTTAACTATCTTAGACAACTTTTTGGTTTGCGTTGGTCTTCAACTTATATTCCGGAATAAAATCCGTAAGCATTTCGCATAAGTGCGGTGAAATTACATTTTTGCGATTTAAAGGTGAGCTCGTAAGAAAACAAAAACTCTAATACTATTTACACTGCCTAGGCATTTTATTTAAAATTAATCACAATCAAAGTTAAATAAAAAACATACATTACTAGGTGGTTTTTCTTTAAAAAAAAACACGTTTAATTTTGGAGAAACGTAAAAGTGATAGTCGTAAGGGGCGAAGTGTGATGAGTGGCGGGTGGGGTAAGAGTTCCCAGCCAAGTACAGAAATAGTGTCTCTGACCGCTTTCGATGTGCGTAATGGGGCGTTGTCGTGCTGCAAAATCACTTTTCCTTGTGTTGTAACCCATTCTGGTCGCTTTTCGATAATTTGATCATTTGTTAACGGCAGCGAACGGTATTAACTGCTTCACCTAATTTCAGAAGCTCATGATACACGACACCCTTCCGATCCCACTCAATGCGCAATATTGTTTTATTTCCAAAGCGATTCGGTTTTGCGGTCGATGTTGATTGTCCTGGGTCAACCCACAATTTTCTGCGTGTTAGGTTCTCGAAATATATCAATTTTTTTGTCTCCAATCACGATCCCATGAAAAAAAATCGTTCTTTCATGTCAAGAAAGCAAAGCTTCCCATACCGTTTTTTTCGTTTCCATCTGTCTGTCTCATTTTCCTGCCTTCTGGATGTTTCCAAGGCATGCAGACGATCACAAATGGTCGGCGACCAACATTTTACCTCTCTGCCATTTGTTGTTGAGTTTACATATCGTATTCTTCCAACAATGCCTGCAATTCGTCATCTTCCATTTTTTTCGGTTGACCTAGGCGTTCTTTGTCTTTCAAGTCGCAATCACCACTTTTGAATCGTCTAAATCATGGGTCTTCAATCCGCGACTCGTCTTATCTTTTTTCTGGAAGAATAGTCTAAGACTAAGAGTTTAAGTAAGTAATCTAAGCCTCAAGTCTTTAACTTCATTTAAAAAAATTGACTTGTTGTAATGCTGGCTTACACTCATGTAGTTGTCGTTACGCATTTAAATTATTGTTTTGCGGGCATTCAATAATAATCGATAACGGCTTGTGTGTTATTTATATTTTCATGGTGCTCCAAGCGAATAGCGAGTGGTCGTGCGAAAACTACACTGTCCCGCTGGACACTTTTCGGCTTCTTTGAGAATATTCTAAAAGGTAGGAGGCAGGGGCATATAAACAGGTTCCGCGACCATCGTCGGCAGTTTTGCGGTTTTGGCAACATTATTCTTTCGCAAATTATTTCGACGACGATATAGGGGCTATAATAAATATGAATCGAAAACGCAAAATAGCTAATGAGTTATGAGTTTTTCAAGAAAAATGGAAAAACTTGTATTTATTTGTAAACATTTGAGAAAAACCCGTATGTTTGGTATGGCGTGAGAAGGTTGTTGTCATGAAAGAATACATATTAAAAAGACATTATGAGAGAAAGCACGTTGCCAAATTTAACGGAATTGAGGGTCAAATGCGGGCTGATAAAGTGAAAGCCTTAAGTAAATTACAGTAATATACATTTCAGATACCAAATATAGAGTATAAATATAGACCTTTTGTAAAGGTCTATATTTATATATATATATATATATATATATATATATATATATATATATATATATATATATATATATATATATATATATATATCCATTTTATCACATTAATGAGCGGTACTATACCTACAGTTTAAGCTCCGTTTAAAGTTAACTCATATTTTGTTATTGCGAAAATTAACCTTAACAAATATTAAAAGTACTGATATGACAGATACAGCCCAGTTGGCATTTTTCATCCGTGGCATCAATGATAATTTTGAAATTACAGAAGAACTGGCTGCTCTTTATCCTATAAAAGAAATTGCGAAGGGAGCAGATAGATACAATATTGACCTTACAATACCATCAGGCATAATAACAGATGGGGCACCTGCTATGGTTGGCAAAAATGAAGGAGTTAAAAAAAGCCTGCTGAATTAAATATAATGCAATGTCATATTATATATATTATACATCAAAACAAAATGTATGTGCAAAAAAAAATAAATTTTGACCATGTTATGAAAGAAAAGGTGGTAAATTTCATGAGGTTTCGAGGACTCAGCCACCGGACAATTCAAAAATGTCTTGTCCGATATTGATGCGGAGTTTGCTTACTTCTCAGATGTTCATTGGCTTAGAGAGGAAAAATGTTGCAGAGGATGTTTGACCTCAAAGAAGCAATTAAAACGTTTCTGGATGGCAAGGGAAAACTTACTGACCTCTTTGATGCCCAAGATGGCTCAATGATGTTGGCTTCCTGACTGATCTGAACAAGCTGAATGGGCCGCTACAAGACCAGGAAAACTTTATAAACAACTTGTAGAACAGTATAAAATAAAACAGTATAAAAATTTTTTAAAGCTAACTTAATTTCTGGAAAATGCAGCTTCAGAAAAAATATTTCTCGCGCTTCCCGAAGTTGTGAGGTGAACAAATATATATCCACAATAACTGATGAAAACTGATAACTGAGGGAAAATGAAAATTCAATAAACTTGTTCGCGATACCATTTAGTTTATCTGTTGAAGATGTTCCAGGAAATTTGCAAATGGAACTCATAGATCTGCAGTGCAAGTGAATTAAAAGAAAAATAAATTTTTACTCCATATATATGGACAAAAATAAATTTCCAAGTATTCGACCTCATGCTCAGAAAATGATGTCCCTGATTGGAATCACCTATGTATTGTGAGTAGTTTTCTCGAATGAAGCATGTCAAATAAAAAATAGGACCAGAATAACAGACTCGCACGTTGAAAATAATCTTCCTATGTCCAAACAAGTCAGTATTTAAAAAAAATCGTTTGAATGGGCACAAGTACGACAAAAAAATAAAACCCCACTCTCAAATCACGCAAACGAAAAAAATCACACTTTTGACTTTGAGAGCACGTCAGTTCTGAAAACCGAACGGTACACAAAAAAAAGAGAATTTTTCGAAATGATCGAAATTCATAAAAACAAGAATAGCATCAATTCAAAGACTGACACGAAACAGTTCAATAAAATCTATTATAACATACTGAAACAATAATAATAAAGCAATTTCCCAAATAAATTACCAAGAAAAAAAAATTATAAAAAAAATGATACGCCCACCGTAAGAAAAACAAGAAAAACACAAAAAAAACATGAACACGTATCTTTTATTTGTTAAATTTTTTACGGGCCAATAAACACAAGGAAATTAACCAAAACATATACCAGGAAGGTCCAAGAAAATAGTAAGAATTATAATATATATATATATATATATATATATATATATATATATATATATATATATATATATATATATATATATATATATATATATATATATATATATATTATACTATATTTTATACTATTATTTCTATACTATTATTTTTATACCGACATTTATATACTATATCTAATATATTTTTTTTGCGGCCCGTCGGTGCACAGGGATTCACAAATCTGGCCCTCGGATAACAAAAGGTTGAAAACCCCTGGTCTAAACCAACGTCCACAAACGTCTTGCGTTTGGACCATATGTATAATATTACTATATTGCTAATATCTGTAAGTGGAGGTGTCACCAAGTATGTGAGACAGCAAACGTCTGGTTCTATGTCTTTTTCTAGTACTCGACCCGTTGTGCGCAAATGTCGTAATAAATAAACGTGACACAAAAACATAAAAATATTCAAACTGACGCACGTCTATAAGCTACTCAATTCTCGAACATGCGCGTTAAGTAGTAGTGAGAGAAACTGATGCCTATATATGTCTGCACCGTAATGATTCCACCGACCTTGCTAGCAATATAGTAGTATTATATATATATATATATATATATATATATATATATATATATATATATATATATATATATATATATATATATATATATATATATATGGTTTGGACATGGACATCATAAATTTTCACAAGTATACTACGGCTTTAACTCGCGTTTTTCTCTTGACTGAACAAGAAAAGCAGCCGTAATGCTCTTTATTTAGCTCGAAACTTGACACGTTTACCATACGAAAAATATGACGCTAACTTGTTTAAACATTAATGGCGTTTTGAAAGGTACTGTCGTAGCAACAAATGACTGTGAGCCGACCCTTGTTTCCAGCGCCATCTCTAAAAAAATTATGAATTATTATGCGCCACACCTGATACTACACGTTCGGTAGTCTACTAATGGACACTCTATGGATAAATCTATAGGTGATAAAAAAAATATGTTAACAAGTTTGTTTTCGGAATATCAAATTATATAAGTTGCTTGAGTTCGAACTTATACCTAATCCTCCAATTTCCATTAACATTCACATCTCAGAACTTTTTTTCAAATACTACTAGCATGTCGTCTGTTTTCTTTATGAGAGTCTACGTCTCCCAGCCATAAGTGACTACTGCCCGCATTACTATTTTATTGATCTTAACTTTCGTGTTCCTTTGTATAGATTAGATCTAAGAGCAGATTGCAGGGAATAAGTAGTTTTGTTATCCTTTATAATACTATTTCTTATATTTCCTGCGATGTTGTTTTGTCTGCTTTGCTTCCTAGATACGTAAATTCCTTCACGTCTTCAATATTGTAATCAATTGTCATCAACTGACAGTCCAGTTCTATTATTTTCTTTCGTTGTTTCTTTTTTTTTCATCCCATTTGTTTTGTCGCTATTTATTTCTAGACCGGATTTTTTGGCTTTCTCCTTATCATAGATCTCTTCTAATAATCTTTTGAATTGTGTTAATATGTTTAGGTCATTTGCATATCCTATGATCCTATCCTATGACCAATCGAAATATTATTTTGATAACAGAAAAGACGCTGTATTATACAAAACCAACCGACGTATTTCCATTGAGGCCCAATAACAATTTAGCTAGGATGTTTTACTACATCCAGCATATCATTTTCTTAATATAGTGTAAATTTTGCATATTTGAACAGAAATATGTTTTTTTTCTGCTGCCACAAATAATGAATCATATTCTGGAAGACCCTAAAGAATAATTGATAACGAGAAATTACATGTCATAAAGATTTAACTATTTTGTTCAAAATAGGTGATGAGCAAGTGGGTCTCGCCGCATATATAAACAAATTTTAAGCATTTAAAATTTGTTATTCCCATATTCCGTAATATATTATAAAAAGCATTTCTGATTTTCATGAAGTTATATTAAATATTTATTATATCAGTATTTCGCAAGTGTCATTAAACACTTTGTATAATATTGGAAATTATTTATGGTGTGATTATATTTTAAAATAGTAAACTTAATTGGATTTTCACATTAATCTGAGTCATAAAGTTTTGAGTGGTTTTTGTTTACAAATTTTATAAAAACTAGTGGCATGCTTATCAGCGAAAAAGTGTTGGCTGGTTCATAGTCTGCTTTTATTGTGGCAATAAGTATTAAGCTTTTTTTTTATATGGAATTTTTAAATTTGTTGGAAATTATTTTTTAAGACGTAGAAAATTTTCTTAAAGCAACAGTTCAAAGAAAAGGAAGTGGCATGAGAGTCTGACCATTACACCATTTGCCTCCGGTGTTCTCACGAGGTCCTACGCCCTAGGAGGGGCAATAGTTGGATGGGTCACCGTCTAAGAAGCTTTAGCGCGAGCTGTACTATACTTATTTCTGGCGCCAACTCCTATAGAAAATATGCTCAGTTTCTTCAACGCTCATAGCATTATTTCGTGACAGCATATACAGTATAACATGTTCATCAGCTATCAATTAATCCCTGTCAGCACTCCAAAAAGTTGCTAGGTTTTTACTTAATTTTGTGGCCCTTAACCAACCATGGCGAGTAACCAACATGAAACTCAGTCTCAGTATTTCATGAAATATTCTATGATGGATTTTGATGTTGGAGAACTTTTATATCAAGGTATAAAAAGGTTATTATTCGCAGTTAATTGACCAGAAACGTAGACTATTAGAATTCTAGTAGCCAAAAACTACATTAAATACGTTTTAAAAGTATGGTTTGTGAAAAAACATAACTACAGAATTTGGGTCAATGAAAATCCTCAAGAGCATCCTCAGAAAATAACTATTTTGTGCAGTTTTTGGGCTGAAGGAGTGATAGGACCTTATTTTTTTGAAGACGATCAGAAATCGTGTTACCGTTAATGATGAAGGCTATAATTTGTTAACAGAATATATTTCGTCTAAACTGATAAATGTGGATGTTTTCTTTGACAATGTTTTCTTTCAAAAATAACAATGTTTTCTTTCAACACGGTGCCACTTGTTATACATCTCGCTAGATAATCAATATATTGCAAGAAAAGTGTCTTGGACGCATTATTTCGTAAAATGCTAATATTCATTGGCCACCAAAATCATGTGATCTCACGCCCTTGGGCTATTTTTTTGTGAGATTATGTAATATGTGTGAAAGAGTAATCGAATGCATTCCACCACTATATATTTCCAAAAGCATTTTTCCAAAAAGTAATACAACGAACGATCGGATGAACTCGTGGTCTGATACATAAATACAACTTCCCATACAACAACATACAATGGGGAACTTACATTGATTTTATATTTTCGAAATTGAAGTTGTAATTGTTTTTTGAAAAAAAAATTGAGCATTACATTTTTTATAATTAGTTTTTTTTTTTAATTTAAAATATTTTTTTATTTTGTGACGTCACACGTCACACATATATCCGACAGATGGCATATCATTCGCTCCTAAGTCTAAGAAAATATATAAGAAGGTATTCTAATCGAACTGAAATGAGAACTGATATATGTAATACTATTTGAGACTGAAAAAACGGCTTGCAACTTAATAATTATCAGAAATGAATAACAGAATAATTTAATACTATTTAAAAGAAAATATATAACAATGGTATGGATTGAACCTCAATCTGTAAAGTCTGTACGCCATAAAAAGTTTAAATTGATGTTTCGGATACAATTATGGTGGCGCCATCGCTTAACACATTTCCCACATCCCTTACAGGATTAGAATACCTTATTATATACTATCTTACTCAGTCTAGACATAAACAAGCAAACATAACCTTTTACATGTAAGCATAACCTTTTATGTCATAAATTGTCAAGAATAATTTATAATGTTATAGTTTAAGAAAGTGTGTGATTTAATTTAACGAGTTTTATATACTCATATATTTAAGGTATTCAGAACTAGACAGCACCACGACGAACCGATGTAGTGACGTCATTCGAGGTCATCAAAATGTTTAAAAAATTGCATTTTTAATTTAAAATTAGAAAAAATCGATGTCCGATGAAATATTTAAATATATTGTATATTTTTATCTAATTTAACGATTAAAATTTTAAAAATAGACGATGCAAGTTCTCCATTCAATAAGTAATCTTACCATAAGTGTATAGTTTATAGAAAAATACACAAAGATGCATTAAGTTTACATTATTATATTTCGTAGTTAGAAGAGAATTTAAAATATAAGCTTAGACATACAAAATATATACCATTGATTTTCACACACATCTCCAAAAGATCCGGTTATTCATCTACCGCCAAAAACGTATCCTCAAAGGGTATCGTACTTGTGTACTTTCAACGAAACAGCGTTTATAGCCTCGATATTGCGTTGAGGTCTAAAGCAGGCCTTCTCATCTAAGTCGCCGCAGTCGATAATCCAGCGGATTGAGATCCGAAACTCCTAAGGGCAACTCAAGCAAATTGGCCTCCGACCAACATTGTGTAGATCTCAGCTTGTGGGCTGGAGCTTAGAAAATCCAATATTTTCCTGCAGCCAAAATGTTATTAAGCGGCTTTGCGCGGCTTGTTCGTAGAAATGTAATGTTCGTAAATGAAATCTTAAGACTCCCCACCAAGCCATCAAAGAAGCCAGGTGATGAGCTCTTTACACTTTCTCAATTTTTTTAACAACTTCCCGAGGTCGATAAACGGAAACTCTGATTTTTTGTTTTCGGAGCGGATTTCTCCGACTTGTTTCAATGATCGCTTTGTCAACTGTTGAGGTCCTGGTCTCTCGAGGTAGGCCATTTCTTGCTCTGTCGCCAACAGAGGGAGCCTCGCACTATCAGTTCACAGCACGATAAACGAGTTTTTTCAATATTTTTAACGGTTTGAGCTGTAAAAGCCATCGACGATTCTTTGTTACCCCACTCCATGTTTACTGCTTAACGTATTGGAACGAACTAATTTTCTTACGTTAGTTTAGAATGCCCGCGTAATACTTGAAAACATATCAACACTTCTTCACGGTTAGGAACAGAATTTGTGGCATGGCTACGTATATGTATTTAAAATAAAAAAATCATATAATGCCAACTTTCAACTATTTTCTTTAATAAGTAGACAAATATATGCTTTTTGCAAAATAATTTATCTTACGTATATGTAATTTTAGTAAACATACGTCAGGCCAGCAAATGTCTTTGGCACATAGGCGACCAGATACGTAAGTTTATAAAGCACGCGAGCAAATCTAGATGATTTAAATGAAACAAAACTATGGAATATCAGAAATAGACAGATTTATTTGCCAAATATTTAAATCATATATTATGAAAATTACTGTATACCATCACTATTAAAAAATTACGTTATCGCTTAGCAGATAGAAATAATTTTTAACAGCCTTGTTTTAACCTCTTGTTTTTTTGGGATATATTTATTATCTTTTTGGAAAATCGGTTTAGTCAATATGAAACAATGCACCTGTGTTTGTTTTTCTTTATATGTTTGATTTTTTTGGCAATGATGATATGATGCTGTGAAATATCAGTTTTGGCAATTACACTAATTGTTTTCTCCTTAATCAGATTTTTTGTATGTTTCTCATCGTTAATTGTATAGTTATAATAACTTAATTTGTATCATTGAAAAAGACATATTTAGCATTCCGGTAATAATTCGTGTTTTCATTGAGTCCATTTTCCTTTGAGATGATAAGGAGCATTACTGTTTCAAGCTATTACCAAGTGTGATTCACACAGTTTCATATATCTGTCTTGTTTTATGCAAAATCTATCACCAAAAAATTATGTCATATAGTATCTCAGGAAAATTCTTAATTCTTAATGATATAACCAATGAATTAGATAAGTTTGCCCCTTCGTATCAATTAATTAAAAACTGGTCTTAAATTTAAAAGAAAGTCTTGTGACGATGCACGAAATAGTGGAGATCCGAAAACAGCCATAATCAAAGAAGATGTTGATTTTCAGCAGAAGGGTGCAACACGGGGGGAAGTATTTTTGCAACACGGATCTTAAAAAGTTTCTATTTTGTAAGTGTCTAGAATGTTCACGTTTAATCAAAGATGAATCATGACAACGGCCACTGATGCAAATTTGGTGATAACTAACGCAAATCCGAAATATGTTTGGAAAGATTCGTACGAATGGATGGAACTTTGATCCGGAGTCAAAAGTACAATATAAGAGATAAAGGCTCACCGCCTCAACGAACAGTTCGAATCACTTTTTCAATTAGCAAGATCACAATTTTTGAGCATCCCATGCTCAGGAAAGAGTGGGTCAAGATGTTTTGTCTCACTGGGATAATTCCTCCACTCACAAGAGTTGCGTCTCATTGGCTCAGCAGGATACGGACATATATTCTCTTGTCCAGAAAGAGAAGAATATGAAGAAGAACTAAACGAGACTAAACATGTGCCCCCTAATGTAAGGGATGGGTGGGACTCGCCTCCGATCAAGCAACGAACAGAATGCTGATTTTGGCGGAATGTTGTGTGTTCCACATAAGATTGTGAAACCAAACCCAGCAGTTGGATTGTATAACTCTCGACTACTGTTGTCTTATTGAAAGTGTCCAATGAAATTTAAAACTGCATATATATATATATATATATATATATATATATATATATATATATATATATATATATATATATATATATATATATATATGTATATATATATATATATATATATATATATATATATATATATATATATATATATATATATATATATTCAGAAAGGCTTCCACAGTCCGTAATATTAGAATTACTAGGTTCTCGGGTAGAACCGCGTTTTAGATTTATAAAATCTCGACGTTTCGGTTTCTACTTTGAAGCAATTTTCAAGAGAATCTAGTTCCAGTGAGAATCCAGAGTTCCTTTGCCCCTTTTCTAGTTGTGAATTCTGGGGAGTAGGCAGATTGAGGCGTCGGAGTAAATCAACTAGATTCTCTTGAAAATTGGCTTTAAAGGGGAAGCCGAAATGTCGAGATTTTATAAATCTAAAACGCGATTATACCCGAGAACTTAGTAATTCTAATATATATATATATATATGAGGAAGATGGAGTATGTTGAAGCATTGTGGGAAATACTTAAGAATAATCTTTTAGGCAGTGCAAGGGAGGTATGTGAAACAAAATGAAACATTGACAATGAGAAATAATATAAAACAATCAGCGTGGTAGTCATAAGACATAAAACAATCCATTAAGGATAAAAAATCATGCCTGGAAAGGATATTTAAATAAAAAACTAAAGTCAAACAAAAATTATGGGAGAAAATTGAAAGGCGGACAAACTAAATTAACGATCAACGACAAGAAAATAATGCAAACATGGAAAGAACACTTGAAGGAATTGTTGAAATTAAAACGGGAAGGTGAAGGGAAGTTTGAGGAAAGTAATATAGAAATGGACAATGAAATAATAAGCACAAAACCAATAAAGATGGAAGAATTGCAAAACAATAAGGATGGCAAGGATGCGGAAAGCGCCAGGACATGACGAAATAACCAATGAAATGATAAAACTGCATATATATATATATATATATATATATATATATATATATATATATATATATATATATATATATATATATATATACATATCTGCATATAACTGCATACATATGGGAAAAACAGCAATTTTACTTCAGTTTTCAAATTTGGCTAATCATCAGATTTTACAAGTTCATGACTGATTTTCAGTATATTTAAATTAATTGCAAGCAACAATCTGATCCTGTCATGAGGAGATACTATACATTTGTAATAATTAATAATTTGTAATAATTCTTACCACTTCTATTTACCAGAATCATTCTAGTAATTTTTTTCAAATGGTAACAATACGTATTAAAAATATTCTTTTCGATTGTTTAAGACTAATTCTAGAAAAAAATCATATCCGACTATAAAAATAATCTTCTCCCATATCTGAATTAATACATCACTTTTCCTTCAGTTATAATCATTGTACATTGAGTCAGCAAATGCCATTGGAGCAAACGCAAAAAAGTATATGATTTACGCACGCGAATGAATCTAGCTGATCTAAACGAACCAAAATTTTCGATTGTCAAAAATAGATAGATTTATTTGCGAAATATTTATATTCTTATATTTTGGAAACAACGCATTTTTTGTTATTACTAGGGAATCTGAACATGCCGGTAACTAAAAAGCTATATTTTTCTTTGGATTATACTTATCGTCTTTTTGATAAACAACTTTTACTCAACATGAGACAATGCACCTGTCTTTATTTTTTTCTTTAAAAGATTTTTTTGGCATTAAGGATATGACGATGTTAAAATCAGTTTTGCGTTTTGGCAGTTACCGTATTTATTTCCATTTTCAATTTATATTCCGTATAATTGGAATGACAGCCATATTGATATTTTTTGTAAATTGCCATAAAACTGCATTTAGAAATTGTATATATATATATATATATATATATATATATATATATATATATATATATATATATATATATATATATATATATATATATACATTGTACGTATTTAATAGAAATAAGACAAGAACCAAATCATCGATTAAGTCAACCCAAGACAGAAATTCAAGCTGAAAGTTAGAAGTAGAGAAAAAAAAGTACATTTTACTTTGGGATTTTCTAGTTTCTTCTTATACAGCTAGTCTCGAAAATGAAGCTTTATCTATCCAAAGGACTATTCTATGATGATTTAATGCAAATTTTGCCGTGACTGTCGTAGGATTCAGGTGGAATAAACTAGATCACGATAGCGGTTTGTCAGAAGCAAACCTTTCATCTTCCAATAATGATATATTGTTGAAACGGATGTATCACGTTTCAAAATTAGCCAAGCTTCGTTGGTGGTACTTCGGTGGGAGTCCTAATCTAATGGAGACAAATTTCTCAGTGATTCTTTTTTGTAATAAATTTGCCTAATGAACAAAATTTTAAAAATATACACATAAGAACTTTTTTTTGATATCTGTTGAGTTTTAGATCGTGGCGAAAAACCGAAAAAAAAGAAAAATATATGAACACGCCACAATCATTCAGATATATATAATAAGTATTTTTCAGTACCATACTTACTACATGATTATGTACGAATCGCAGATAATACGTACGTATGATGCGTACGCATATTACGCAAATGATGAACTAATTCAGTATATTCAATATCTCAATATTATATACATTTTTTATCCATCAAGTTTTCTAAAACGTAGGATATGTTTGAGATCAGTTAACAGTCTTTTTACCAGGTGTGGTGGTTAATAATTCTTAATTTTTTCAAGAGATGGCGCTGGAAACAAGGATCGGCTCACAGTCTAATCTCTTATGTCATTTTGTTGCTGTTGCTACAACAATGCCTTTCAAAACGTAATCGATTAAACGATTTCGAGTTAAAGTCATGTTTTTTCATGTGGTAAACATGTCGAGTTTCGAGCCAAATAAAGAACATTTACAGCATGTACTACTTTTCTTGTCCAATCAAAAGAAAAACGCGGGTTTTATACTTGTGGAAACTTACGGTGAAAAAGTCCCAACGCAAGAGTTGGTTTGTGCGTTGCAAATAAAAAGTTGCGTTGTGCGTTGGTTTAGACTATTCAATGGTGATTTGGACTTGAAAGACAAAACGCCTAGGTCAACCAAAAAAAAATGGAAGATGCCGAATTGCAAGCATTGTTGTAAGAAGACAATATGCAAACTCAACAACAAATAGCAGAAAGGTTAAATTTTGGTCGCCGAACCATTTGTAATTGTCTGCATGCCATGGGAAAGATCCAGAAGGCAGGAAAATGGTTACCACATCAGCTGAAAGGCGGACAGACGGAAAGTAAAAAAACGGTGTGCGAAATTTTTGCTTTCTGGGCATGAGAGACATACTTTTTGCATCAGATCGTGACTGGAGATGAAAAATAAATACATTTCGGGAACCTAAAATGCAGATTAACCTGGGTTGACCCAGGACAACCATCAACATCGACCGTAAGACTTAATTGCTTTGGAAAGAAGACAATATTGTGCATTTGGTGGGATCAGAAGGGTGTCGTGTACCATTAGCTTCTGGAACCAGATGAAACAGTTAATACCATTCGCTACTGCCAATAAATGAATAACTTGAACCAGGCATTGATCGAAAATAGACCAGAATGAGCTACAAGATGGAAAAGTAATTTTGCAACACGACAACACCCCATCACACACAGCAAAAGCGGACAGAGACACCATTTTTGCACTTGTATGGAAACTCTCCCACCCTTCGTACTCACCAGACTTGGCCCTTTCCGACCACCACTTGTTTTCGTCGATGTCTCGGGCCTTTTTCATGAAACACTTCAAAAATTGCCTGCCTCGAAAAATTACTTGATAACTGGACTATCTCAATAGCTGTACGGTTTTTCTGGGAGAGCATCGACAAATTGCCAGAGGGATGAAAAGATTGTGCTGCTAACGATGGCGCATACTTTGAATAAACCATTTTTACCTTCCACCCAAATTAAACGTTTTTTAGTTAATATTTAATGGAAATTCGAACACCAATTTATCAACTATTTCTACTATTAACGGCATCTGCATTGAAAGTAAAGCAATTATCGTTATGGCCAAGCAGTTATGAAATTACTTATAATGTAGCTGTTAATTATATAATTTTTCCATTGCCATTTTGTAACAGATTAATAAAATATGTTATAAAGATACAATCAGTGTACAAAGTAAAGCAGTAAGAGGGTAATTGTCTTAAATGTTATATAAACTCCTTTTCAGAAGTGATTATTTGAAAAAAATTTAATTCAGTGCAGGTCCCAAAGAAAAAAGAATAACAAACATGCCATACTAGCGTAGTTACCATAACTTTTAATTTACAACTGATCCATTATATATATCGTTGACATTTTCTTAAATTAGATGTTGCACGTACATATTACTCCGGATGTTTAAGACGAAATTAGCTGCAAGTTATTTTTCAGTCTTAAATAGAATGTCTTGAGACGTCGGCGAACTATTAAAGAATATTACGGATGATTGCGTATAAGTTAAAATATGAGAGAAAAAGGTTGGATTTATTTTTACTCTAATTTGATTGTCCAAAATTTAGTAGATTTATGTTGGGAAACCCAATAAACATTCTTTGATGAAATTTTTAGAGGATTCTGCTTTGATATTTCCAGATGGATAACGTCAACAAGGAAAAAAAAACAATGTAAGGTTTCGTAATTGAATGTTTGAGCGTTCAACAAATTGAATAAACTTAAATTAACTATAATGACAAGGAGAGAGAAAATTATATTATTAGTCGATACAAAATCCTATAAGAATCACAAAATCATATTAGATTATTTGATCAATTTTATATGATTAGGCGATTCGTAAATTCGGACGATCTTTATATGGTATGGAAAGCATAAACAAATGTGGAATATTTTCAAATTCGTGTATGTAGAATGATTCAAAGTATCGGAAATGGAAATGGCGCGGGGAATCTGCGAAGGAGAAGAATATCAAATGAATTGGTAGCCGCAGTTAAAAACATTTATTCGAAAACACGAAATGAATTCAAAATATTTCATGAAAGTTCTGGCGAATTTGTCACAGAGGTGGATGCATCCGAGAGTGTATTAAATCCATTTTTATTGATAATGGTCATAGCTGATATTTCAGACAAGCAGTCTGGTGAAAGGTTATTCAGTCCGGAATTTAAGACACAAAAATAAAATACTTATTATATGCTGATGATCCTGTGTTAGTTTGCAATAACATCATTGACCTAAAATCAAGTTTCGAAGTATGGAAAGAAATTGTACACGAATTTGGAATTTAAATTAATATAGGCGATTGACGAAATATGAAATACCAACAACAGAATAAATGCTACATCAAATATATTTAATACGATGAAGTCACTCTTCCTGAATAAGAAAAAAGCATAAACAAATGTAAAATATTTTAAAATTCGTGTGTAGAGAACGGTTCAAACGGAAATGGCTTGGGCAATCTGTGGAGGTGAAGAATATCGAAATAATTGGTAGCTGCAGTTAAAAGCATCTATTTGAAAAAATGAACTGAATTCAGAATAGTTCATGAAAGTTCTAGAGAAGTTCCCGCAGAGGTGGATGCATCAGAAAGTGTATTAAATTAATTTTTATTTATAATGGTCATGACTGATATTTCAATAAGAGCAAGCAGTCTGGTGAAAGGTTATTCAGTCAGGAATTTAAGACACATAAATAAAAGACTTATTATATGCTGACGATCCTCTGTTAGTTTGCAATAACATCGATCACCTAAAAACGAGTTTCGAAGTCTGAAAAGAAATTGTACACGAATTTAGAATTTAACAACAGAATAAATGCTACATCAAATATGTTTAATGAGATGAAATCAGTCTTTCTGATCAATTCCTCTATTGGAACCTTTGGTGTGAAACACTAAACTTGAAGAGATTTACCACTAAACACCAAATTTACCACTAAACAACCATGTTAGCATCATCAGGAGATGATTTAATCTTCTCCTCATTAAATGATTAATAAGGAATATTATAAATAATATTAGAATAATATAAATCATCTCCTGATGATGCTAACATGGTTCGCAAAACGTGCGTCGAGATGTTCAAAAAAGTGATTTGGTGTTTAGGGGTAAATCTCTTCAAGTTCAGTCTTCCTGAATAAGAAAAAAAGCATAAACAAATGTAAAATATTTTCAAATTCGTGAATAGGGAACTATTCAAAGTATCGGAAATAACTTGGGCAATCTGCGGAGGAGAAGAATATCAAAAGAATTGGTAGCTGCAGTTAAAAGCATCTGTTCGAAAACACGAAATGAATTCACAATATATCATGAATGTTCTAGAGAATTTTCAAGGAGTTATGCATCAGGGATATTACATTTATTTTTATTTATTATGGTCATGCCTGATATTTCAATAAAAGTAAGCAGTCTGGTGAAAGGTTCTTCAGTCGGAATCAGAAATTTAAGACAGACAAAAATAAATGATTTATTGTGTGCTAATAAGCTTCTTTTCATCAATAACATAGATCACCTAAAAACAAGTTTCGAAGTCTAAAAAGAAATTTTACACGAATTTGGATTTTTTTAATATAGTATATAATTTAAATTAATATAGGCAATTGACGATATATGAAATACCAACAGGAAAAATACCAACAGAATAAATGCTACATCAAATATGTTCAATGCGATGAAGTCAATCTTGAATAAATTACTTACTTAATCCTTCCTCTTAATACCTGAAGGTGTCGAGGTTATTACATTTGCTGTCTTAACGAAGTTTCTCCATAATTTACGGCCCTTGGCCAGGTTAACTGCTTTCTGTCATGTTTTGCCTTTTCTCCTCATTCCATGTCTTATGCGGCCTTTCCCTTTTGTTCTTTCCCATCGCTCTAGCTTCCCAAACTCTCTTGGTTTGTCTATTTGGTCCGTTCTGTTTAGATGGCCGAACCATCTCAGTTTTTTCTCTTCTATTTTTGACATGAGTGCTGTTTTTTTCAGGTTGTCTCTGAATATGTTATTCCTGACCTTGTCTATTCTTTTTATTCCTTATACCTTACGAATGTATCTCATTTCTACTGCTTGTACTCTATTCTTTTGCCGTTCATTCAAGGCCCAATTTTGAAAATACAGAAAAAAATGTACAAAGGAAAATGTACAAAGCTGAACAAGAGATTACAGTCTTAAATACCACCAACAGAAATGAGGATATTAGGAGAGATTGAAGGAGTCACAAGGTTGTACAGAGTAAGGAACAACGAAATAAGAAAGGGATTGAAAATCGAGCCCATCATAATCATAAAAAGAAAGACAACTAAGCTAGTTTGGGCACCTTGTACGCATGGGACAATATAATTTAGTCAAGGAGATCTGAAAGGCAGGTTGAAATAAGAATGGAAGAAGAAAAAGACCCAAGAAGACATGAAATCGGAAGATAAGAAGTATACTGAAGGAAAGAGAAATCACATGGAATGAAGCTTGAAACACAAACGAAGAAAATAATGATAATAACCGTAACTAATAATCTTTTTCTTCTTCTTATTCCCGGGGTGCTACTGTCATCAGTGAGCCTTGATCTACTGCAACATTCGCCTCCATCCAGATCGATCTCCAGCAGCACCTAGCAGTTTTTGATTACATTATCTCTTCTTACGTTATCCTGCCACTGTGTGTTTGGTCTACCTTTTTCAGTTACCCGCTATTCTTTCCACCATAGTTAGCATTGGTATTCGACTCTACTATTCTCGCCGCGTGTTCTGCCCATGTGAGTCGCTGAAGCCGCACATAGTCTACTATTAATAGCCAGATCTTTACAAAATTACTTGATTTCGAAGTTATATTTGATCCGTCAATTTTCTCTTTTTTCAAATACTGCTCGCATTTACTCTTATTTTGTTTGCGAGGGTCCACGTCTCATAACAAAAAGTTTTGACTCGCCGAATGAATGTTTTATGGATATTGTCCTTATGTATGAGTTTTAAGCAGTTTCATAAATAACAACAATAATTTACAAATACAATGTATACATCATATCTCTTGATGATTTTCAATCTTACTAATATGTTCAAGTCATCTCCATACCCCTTATGTTATTTCCGTATTTTTACATCTTATCTGTATTTCTTTATCACTATTCCATTTATGTCTGTCTGTTTCGCTGATGACTTTGTTCAATAGTATATTAAACAAAATCCATCTCCCTGTCGTAAACCTTCTCCGATATCAATTCTATCGTGGTGTGTTGTTTGATTTTTACTAGTGTTTTAGAGTTAAGCATCGCCACCGTCGAGTTGATTAATAAGCTTAGCTGGTGTTTCCATTTCCTACATGGCCTCGAATATTACTGCTCTTTGTACGCAGAGGTATACCTGCCTTTATAACCATCTAGAATAAAGGAGCATATTTGACGTACTATGAACAACTTATCATTTGTGTCCCCTTCTAAACCCTGTCTGCTTTTTTCCATTCTTTCTTCGAACTAATAGTAATTGTACTAAATAATTAATAAAAGTAGTAGAAAACAAAGTATATTTAAAAAAAAAAGTTTCTATTCGATTAACTAAATAATAATTTTCTAATAACTATCAAAATCTAAAAATATTTAAATATGAACGGCTTGTTTTGCTTTGTTTACTATATACTAAAAAGATGAAAATGAATGTATCCGGAAATATGTATGTGTAAATTTTCCGTTGCCTAAAACAGCATCGTAAAGAAAACCGATGTATTCAAAATCCCCGAACATTATGTTTATTGGAAAATGATTCAAAACATTTATAATTTACCACGAGTTAAAATACAAATTGCTAAACTACACATTTATATACTACAACGATTACGTAAGTTTTCTTTCACATGACTTATTCGGTCTATTTTGGGAGAAATTATGTTGAATTTTACTCTGATGGAAACAACAGTCGTAAGATACGAGAATCGGAAACTGACCATCATAACAGGATTATTCATTGCAATGCACATTAGACAGGATGGCACAGGATTTGATTTGTTTGGAAAGTGTTTTTTGGTGATTTTTTTCCATATAGAGTATATCGTAACACTAAGAACAACATTAAAAAATTGTATCGCCGATTAAAAATTCACCCACTTTACATATTGATATATTCATTGTTTTTTAAAATGGCATGACTATTTTTGATATCTGTCAGAAATTTCATATCATTTAGCTTATTAAGTTAGAAATTATGGCGTATTTTGTAATTTATTTAACTGAGGTAGCCGATACTTAATGGTAATTCATTTTAAATAAACGAACTGAGACTTAAGTCTAAATTTCCCCTAAACCCCATTTAAAAACTTGTTTCGATACTTAGTGCCTTTTTCTGTTATAATTTCATATTTGAAAAAGGCACTCTGTGTAGAAACAATTGTTATACAAATTTTTAAGTATGGTAAAAATTTAGATATAACCCTCAGTTCTTTTATTTTGGAATTAAAAAAAAAATCTGGTGATTTTAAGAATGGATGAATTTATCGAGCAAAAAATTTGCAATTTTGTCTACAAACCGAAATTTCTTATGCTATGTAAAAAAAAATAGTATAAGGACCACTGGTAGTTGGATTGTAGAAAATAGTACCCTGGAATGATGGTACAAAAGCAGATGAAGATGAACTACGTCCAGGAGGATACCAATCCACGTCAACGTCAACGTCAACCAATAAAGAAAACCTAACCAAAATGAAGGATCTTGTACTTGTCATTAGAGGCATTGCAAATATTACTAGAATATCAAATGGATCTATTCAATCAATTTTAAAAAATACTTTATACTTGTCTTGTGTATCTTCTCAACTCTTGTTCCGAAAACACTAAGTTCCTGAAGAGATGCTTTCTTTGAATGATGACACTCTGAAATGCATTATGCTTAACACATCACTCAATAAGTTCGTAGGATGACTAATAAAACAACAACTTTTAGGCAAAATGTATTATTTTTTATTTATTTAGGCAGACTTTATTCATCTGCATAGTCTCCTTCAAGAGTGATACATTGATTCCAACACTTCTCTAACATTTCGATGCCTTTTTTGTAGAACTATTAATATTTATCCTCAAAATAGGCTTCAGTTTCAGCAATCACTTCTTCATTGAAGCCAAATCTCGCTGAGAGCTAGATCTGGAGAATATGGTGGATGGGGAAGCAATTCAAACTACAATTCATGCAATTTTGCCATTGTTGCGAGCAACTTGTGACACGGTGCTTTATCCTGATGAAAGAACACTTTTTCTTGTTCATTTGGGGTCGTTTTTTCGCAATTTCTTCCTTCAAACGCACCAAGAACGCCATATAATATTCGCTATTGATGATTCGTCCTTTGTCAAGGTAATCAATGAATAAAATGCCTTGCGCATCTGAAAATACGGATGCCAAAAACTTACCAGCTGACATGTGCGTTTTTGATGGCGCTTTAGGTGGCTTTCGCCAGTTGCTGTCCACCCAGCTGATTGCCAATTTGACTGTGGAGTGTAATGATGGACTAATGTTTCATCTATTGTAAGATACCGCTTGAAAAATATCCTTTTTATTGCGCTGAAACAGCTCCAAACAGCGCGCTGCATAGTCGAAGCGTTGCTGTTTTTGATCGCCTGTAAGCAAACGTCGTATACATTTCGAACAGAGCTTTCTCATAGACACATCTTCCTGCAAAATGGTGAATACACTACCTTCTGATATCTTTAAAGAATCATCTATCTCACGTAACTTTAATTTACGATCGGCCAAAACTATTTTGTGGACTGTTTTTATGTTTTATGTTTTCTGGAATAACTGCCGAATTTGGGCGACCAGACCGTTCAGCGTCATCGATATTTGTACGGCCGTGTTTAAAATCAGCAAACCACTTCTCTACCATTTATCTCGATGGAGCAGATACTGAATAACACTTGTCAAGCCATTGCTTTGCTTGAACGGTTTTTTTCCCATTAAAAAGCAATACTTTATAAACTAAAACCACTGTAACTTGTGAACTAAACCTCAGGTTGTCATGAAATTTTGACACTTATATCTCATTTGAAGGTTAGTACTTCCTAAAAATCATATGGATTTATCAATAGTGGCGCCATCTACATGCCATCCTACGAACTTATTGAGTGATGTTTTATAGCCCCGAAACAGCTCAACATTCAAGCCAGTATTATGCTAAAGATGAACCAAATCCAAAAAACCCACGTTAAAGCCTGTCAAAGATCAAAGTCTTGTTAATTTTTTCTTCGATTACCGTAATATTGTCCTCAAACTGTTCCTTTCAAACAGCTAATAAAGTCCAAATGAAAGTCAACTAAAGTCCAGTCGAAAAAATCCTGCAGATTTATTGTAAAGCAATTCATAGTTTTTGCATTACAATACTATATCATCGCAATAATTTTTCGCTTAAAATCAAATAAGTACCATTCCACATGCACTATATTCACCAGATTCCACTGTTCCCTATATTGAAGAAACCACTTCATGTCCGCCGCTTTGAGTCTATAAAAGCCATTCAATATAGATCATTTGCTGCTTTGAAGGCAGTACATGAAGACGTGTATAGGTACTGTTTCGAAGACTGAAAAACATTAGAGCAAGTATATTGCAGTGAGAGGGGAGTTATTTGAAGGAGACAGCCTAAATTTGTTTCCGTAAATATATGAATATTCAAAAAATAAGGAAATTTCTATCGTGCTCCACGCAAAAATTTGCCCATTCCTTTAGGCATCAGCAAGCGTCTCCCAAAACCGGTTTCTGGCCTTAAGCCAGAATAAGTAAGAGTAAATACTTTTCATTCATAGTAGTATATTGACATAACAATTGCAACATCTAGAAGGAGGCGTTCGATTATAATATTTTTTTAATAAAACACCTATACGAGGGTATATACGAAGGCTACTTTTACAGCTAAATGTAATATTCTAATGTAGTAAGCTGGGGAAAAAGTCAGATATTTTTTAAATGAAACATTTTTCTTTAGATGGAAAATCGATTTAGTTTTCAACATAGTGTATTTTTAGTTTGATACGCTTCGCCAAACGATTTGCCAATTTTGTATGCACTCTAAAAAGCATGACTTTTGCCTTTTTCCTCTGTTTCGCCGATGATTTCTTCACCTCATGTGAATTTCTTTCCAACCAATAATTTCTTCATGTTTGGAAGTTGGATGGGGCCAAGTCCGGAAAATAGGGTAATAGCGATATCAATATTCGTAGCGCAAATTAACCAATTTCGCTCAAAAAAATATACGGGAACATTGTCGTGGTGAAACACCACTTTTTTCTTCACCAAATAAGGACGTTTTTTATTAATTCTTCGTGAAATTTAACCATTAATAGCATACCACGTATGGCGGTTAATAATTATCATTCATTCTTAAAAATATAAATGCACGTGTCATTTGAGAGAAAGGCATAAAACAGTTTATTCAAACTATGCGCCATCGCTAGCTGCACATTTTTCACATCTGTCTGGCAATTTGTAAATGCCCCCAGAAAAACCACACATCTTTTAAGGTGGTCCAGTTATCAAGCCATTTTTCGACATATCCGTAATTGTTGAGGTGTTTCATGGAAAGCGTATAAGACATTGATGAAAACAAGTGGTAGTCAGAAGGGACCAAGTCTGATGAATTCGGCGGGTGGGACAAGAGTTTCCAGCCAAATGCAGAAATAGTGTCTTTGACGGCTTTCGCAGTGTGTGATGGGGCGTTTTCGTGTTGCAAAATCACTTTTCGGTGCCTTGTAGCCCATTCTAGTTGCTTTTCGATTAATGCATGGTTCAAATTGATCATTTATTAACGGTATTAACTGTTTCACCTGCTTTCAGAAGTTCTCCCTATACGACACTCTTCTAATTCCACCAAATGCACAGCATTGTCTTCTTTCCAAAGCGAGTCGGTCTTGTTGATGAGCAGTCGATGTTGATGGTTGTCCTAGGTCAACCCATAATTTTTTGCGTTTTGAGTTCTGGAAATATATCCATTTTTCCTCTCCAGTCACGATTCGATGCAAAAATTTTTTTTTTTTTTTCATGCCGAAAAAGCAAAACATCGCACACCGTTTTTTGTTTTTCCATCTGTCTGTCGTTCAGCTGATATGGTACGCATTTTCCTATCTTCTGGATCTTTCCAATAGCATGCATATGATCGGTGACCAACATTTAACCTCTGGCATTTGTTGTTGAATTTGCATATAGTCTTCTTCCAACAATACTTGCGATTTAGCATCATCATTTTTTTTTTTTGGTTAACCTGGGCGTTCTTTATCATTCATGTCGAAATTACCACTTTTGAATCGTCTAAACCAACACCCACCATCGTCTTGCATTGAGACATTGTTAGGGGATATCGCCGTCAAGTTTCCACAAATATAGAACATCTTTCACTGGACATTTTCTTTTGATTGAACAAGAAAAAACAGTATATGCCCCAAATGTTCTTTATTTGGCTTGAAACGCGATATCGTTACCACTCGAAAAAAATATGACGCTAACTCGAAATCGTTTAAACATTAATGGCGTTTTGAAAGGTACTGTCTTGCAACAAAATGACAAGCGATTACAGTGTGAATCGACCCTTGTTTCCAGTGCCATCTCTTAATGTGATCGTCTTTCCCTTTTCTAAATAGTCGATGAAGATAAACCTTGCGAATCTCAGGAAAAAGTTGATAAAAATGTCTTCGCCTTCTTCCGTACACGTTCAGGAGAACCCACTGATTTTACTGTTCCTTCATTTTTGATATTGTAGTGTAAAATCCAAAAATTATTCTTCCACAAATCTTGTCTTTTACGGCAAGCATTCTCTCTCAAACTCCTCATGTCGTCCAAATAATATTGTTTGTTGACGTTTGCCTGCCCCACCAAAATTAATACCTAGTGAACAAAGTCACGGTAGTCAAAGAAAACAGTCAACACGGCTTTGTTGACTGTTTCTGATATGGATTTTTCAATTCCGGCTTGTTTTCGAAACTTGTTCCCTGGTTTGCATTTGAAATTCAAAAATCCACATCTTGTCACATATTATTATGTGTTTCATGAATCCAGGGTCTAAACTGATTCGTTCAAACTTGTCTTCAGCAAATTTCTTTGTGGTGCTCTTTTTTTTTAACTAACTAGATCCTTCTGAACAAACCGCGCCCCGACGCATCTCATACCCAAAGCATCAACTGAAGTGGTTCGAATAGATTTGTGAAACATATTCAAATAATAAACATTAATTTTGTCGATGTTTTCGTAAGTCGAAACCGTTGAAAGAGGACTGGAGCGAAGTTAGCCTTCAAGCACTTCTCGGCATTCGTTGAATGTTTTGTACTGCTCATATGCTCGTGTTTTTGATAAAGCTAACTCATCGTACGTCTGCAATATCTTCAAGGATTTAATATAAAAAATTTCAATGAAAACAGAATTTAAAGCAAACTATTTTGTTTGGCATTTTGAAAATCGCAGAGCATACTTGAGATTGGCTAACCGAACTAACCAAACAAAATGGTGATTGCACCGCAACTTTACATGACAATTACATTGCTTTCAACTTCCAGCATTTTTTTTTCATTTTTGGAATGGAGTGGCTTCTATTTCATTACAAATAATTATAAATATCACTGGTGAACCGGATTTTTGTAACATTGATGAGAATGCTCTTTTTCCGTTTCATTTAGGTTAGTTATTAAAACACCTTTTCATAGAAGTGAACCTATCACGTCCCATTTTCAAGTACCTGCTTCTCCTTTATATCATGGGATATTGAAATTATTTGTATCTGACTTTAGACTGAACAACGTAGGAAATTACGATAAGACCGTAGAGGGGGTATTTCCACAGTATTCTACAAACCTTTGAGGACAGTTTTATTGTTTCCTATAGTTTAATTTGTTTCTGTCTCATTTACAGTACAGTCACGTGTTTAAGTCGATTTTATATAAAATGGCAAGTTCTAGTCGTCGATTTTGCAAAAATGCAGCGGATGCAAGTTTTGTTGTGTACGCGAACGATTTATTTTAAAATCACATGCAAGATCCTAGGAAGTCAAAAAAGCCTATCTTTTATATTTTAAATGCCAAATTGGATCAAGCTAAAAGTTAGGCTCCTCATGTTTGCCGTGTGAGTTATCATGGGCGGTGGATGCATCGCAAGAAAAATGCTATGCCGTTTGCTGTTCTTATGCTGTGGAGAGAACCTACTGACCATTTAAGTGATTGTTGGTATCACTAAAACAAAAGGGATTTCAAAAAAGTAAATTAACAAAATTCAGTAACCCAAAAATGATGCTTCTTCCACCTCGCCGTATTTAACTTAGACTAATGAAAAACGTTGTCAAAGCCACCAGAACAAAGGTAATGGTCTCAAGTACCTAAAAGAAATATTTCCTCAATTAAATTATACAAAACTAAAAGAAGACATATTTATTGGACCCCAAATAAGGAATCTTCTAGGTGATTTCTGTTTACAAGAAAAATTAAATGAAAAGGAATTGGCAACTTGGAAGTGTTTTGTAAGTGTAGTGAAAGGATTTCTGGACAACAAGAAAGATGAAAACTGTAAAAACCTCATAGATTCAAGAACTCTTGAAAGTCTATGAAATACTAGGGTGTAGCATGTCATTAATTAAAAATACATTTTTACATTCACATTTGGATTTCTTCCTGAAAATTTCGGTGCAGTAAACAACGAACAAGGAGAGACGTTTCACTAGGACGTAATCCACATAATCATTAGTAATGTATTTGCATAGATTTAACACGTTTTACGTATTAAATAAATATTAAATTGTACAAATATATCGTCTCCTTTTTTTCCCGCCACCGTCCCCCTGTAACAAAAAAACTGTACGTTTACAGTAATTAGCTTATTATTCGGATTTAGGACTACAAAATTATTCATATACACCTATTCTTTCTCCTCAATTCTTCATCAATGTTACCTCAAAAAAAATTTAATTTGTTGACCTGTGTATTTAATGAAAAACTCGTCTTATCTGATTTTCTCTTTATTATATTTGTATTTGACGCGTTTCACTAGAATCATGTGGACAAATAAAAATTGAGACATGATATTTGAGCTTTTTAAATCAACGATTTCCAGTATTTATTTGACAGAATGTCTCGTAAACCGTGCAGTTGTAGCAAAATATATATTAATATTTACATATTTTTAAGTAGAACTCCACATTTTATAATTATATGTGTAAATCCTCCTATAGTGTGCTTTAAAAGTCAATACTATCACTTAAATAACTAAAAAGAAAGTAATAGAAGAAATGAAGATTTTTAACAATAACCTCCACTTTTGATGAAAAACGCCACGGCATTACTTTTATGCGCTTTTAGATGTTACAAAAATTTCGTGTTTCTTTTTTCATCAGTTGTTTGGTTTATTTTCTAAGAAACTATACTGAAAATTTTATTCTGACTAAAACAAGAGTCGTAGGATATGAGAATATAAAACTGACCAATGTAAAATATATAATGTGTATATTGGTCACCGCAATTCACAGCTAAATCCAGTTGAATCAGTGTGTCGCCACTTGTACCACCTTTTAGACTGAGCTTTTCTCGCTCATTTACCGATACGTTTTTCCAGTCAGAGGTTGAATTTGGCTTTCTCTAGCGCTGTACGCCCGTCGGATTTGATTTATGCAGATACTGCATCAAACGAAACTGTGTTTTGGTGAATTTTTCTTAATAGAAAATGTCGCTTTGGATTTCGTATGTGAGAACAGGTTGTAGGAAGAACAACAACGTTAAGAGACGGTATCGTCTATCACTTGGTGTAAGTTAGAAACATTTATGTTAAAATATGATTTTTGTATAATTTTTACTTATTTCGAAATAATTTTCTTATTGAAGATATGTTAATTATTAAAAATATATTTAACTGTACGAGGCCGTTCGAAAAGTTTTCAGTCTGACAAAGAAAACACAAGTTTTTTTTTCAAACTCGCAATTCAATACATTTAAATCGTACTAGACTACTAAATTCGTACAACTACTTAGACTTCTAGATTTACTATTTGGACTGCTAGATTCGTGCTTGCAATTCAATACATTCAGATCAACAATAATCCAACTTTTAAATACCCCTAATACAATGTAATTTGTTCAAAATAGTTGGATGACTCATCATTTGAAGTTGGGAGTAAAATGGGAACGCACGAAGGGTAGATCATGAAGTTTTGCAGCAACAACCGGAGATTTGTGTGCAGGCGCATTGTCGTGGTGAAAGGGTATTTTCTTTTTGGCCTAATGTGACCGATTAGCTAGCCCAAATAGCACACTTTAGTTAGTCCAGTAGAGAATTTATACTAGGTAGTCTTTGAACCAGACACCACAAAAATCCCATAAAACCGTAACCATGACGTCTTGTAGATAGAACTATTTTCGATTTCTTTAGCGCACTTTACCAGCAGCGCAGCCACCCATTGTTGAAATTCAGCAGAATCGCACTTAAATATATCTAAATACTCTTAAGAAATGTTCATTCGAATTTTCGTCGACGGTTAACAATCGTGACTGTTACGACGTCGCTGTGTTGACAATTGACTGGTAACAATCGTGGCAGAACTTTTTCTTATTCAATACATTGTATAAAATTTAGTGGACTCGGCTTTTGGAGACGTTTACAATGTCAACAAGTTCGCGTATCTTCATTCGACTGTCAGTTACTACGACATTTTCTTAACGATTGACAGCTTCTCCTCGTCGTGTTTGTTTCTATCGAAAGGATTCGTTTAGGTATTATTTGAAAATAAAATGTAATATTTTTATAGCTATTTGTTCCACACATTTCAGCATAAATTTAGTTTATTTTGTTATAACAAAAAAGGAAAACTTACACATTGTCGTTTAATGTCAAAATTTCACCAATTTTTCTGATAACAATTCACGTTCATTAGTTTATTTGTAATTTATTCATTAAATAATAACCAATTAATATTTGCCAAATAAGTTTTTAAATATATTTGCTAAGAATGTTAATTCTTGTCTTAGCTTTTCGATTAATGATTTAATTATTTTACAATTTTTTTCTCGGCAAACCTTAAGTTTTTAACCCTTGTTGTAAGGAACTTTTTTCTTTAAATTGTTTTAATACGTGTTCTACGTCGGTCACTCGCCAGTCGGTAGGCTTCCTGATGGTAAATGAGACTTATGGGTAAGCACAAAACCAAGGGTTGATAGCCTGAGGGGAGTGCTGGCCTGGGTTGTCGGTGGCTTATGACCGTGGTTCGGAATGCACATTAAGCTGGAATCCTTTCGTTTTTTTTTGTTTTAATACAACAAAAAGCAATCAACATATTTTTATAGTTTAATCAGTTAAGGAGTTCCTCCTTTATATATACTGTTATGGGATATATTCATTTGTTGTTTTTTTTATAGTCTAACCTGGATGAATCGGAAAGTTCTCCACGACCACTGTCGGAGGTAAGTGAGTCGAGTTTAGAAGTTGGCGGAACCATTAACAAGAAACGGAACAAACCCAGTGACAAGCAACGTCCTCTGACTCGATACTTGCCCATCAGAAGCGCGGATCTCGACCTTAGACATCACATTGAAACAGCAGGTGAGAACTTATGTAATAAGATGGTTAAACATAATTGTATCATTATGAAACAATACACGAAGTTTTTTTTATTCCAAATAGACTCCTTGTATTAAAATTAATAACGGTCATTTCGAAGAATTTTTGAACAACTCAAACTGTTACTGAATCGAATAGAATGTTCAAATACTCGAGTGTAACAAATGTATTTGCGTTTTTTGAGGTACTTAGTTCAATAAGGTATCAGATTAAATTATCTCCTGATGATACTAACATGGTTAGCGAAACGTGCGTCGAGGAGTTTAAAAAAGTGATTTAGTATTTAGTGGTAAATCTCTTCGAGTTTACTTATTCGCTGTTTTTTAAAATCCACACCTGGAGGTTATTCCTCGAAATATAGGCCGTTGTTTTCTATAACATCAACCTATGTTTAAGCCATTAACTCTATTCCTCTTCTATACCACGATGAGTCTTTGGAAGCCAAAATCTCGATGCAGTCAGTTTTTACCTCTTTTGCCAAGTCGGGGCTATATGCTGCGTAAGGGAGAAATTCAAAGTTGAATTCGTTAGGCGATGAGATGTGAAGTCTGTGATTATGCGTTATCCAAAGTGTGTCCAGTGTGTGATTTTGCGTTGTTCAATCATAGCTAAATATTTTTCGGTCAGAACAGCGTGTATTCTCTCAAGTTGAGCTAAGTAAAGTTCTGAGTTTATCGCCTTACCATCAAGAATTAACTCAAAGTAATGTATTCCTTCAAAATTCCATCAAATACACAGCATGACCTTTTTGACAAATCTTTCTCTTCTGAGCAACAAAAAAATTGGTTGTTCGGGATAACCTACTGCTTTACGTCATTAGGATTATTAAAATAAACCCAATTTTTATCGCAGGATTTCCGATTCATCAAATGCTTAATGTTTTACACACTTCAACAGGACGCGGGGTTTGCTGAGACGACGGTTCATGAAGGATACTTCTACAACTCTTCGGCATTATTCCTATATCTCGCAAGTGCCGATTAAGGATAGCGTGCTATACTCCTAATTCCTGTAAACGCTTTCTAGTGCTTATCTCTAGCTAGTGCTAGGATCTGCAGGCACAGCAGGTCTTAAAACATCTGCATCGAGGTACCGTGGACGACCTGATCTTTCCCTATCTTCAAAGCTATATCTCGAACTAAAATGTAGTGTCTCGAAATGTGGTGTAAAACTTTGCAACGATCGAACTACGGGCAATTGGTATATTCAGTTTATCATTATCTCAATAATTAAGGCGCCTTTATATCTAGAATATATTCAAAACCGTTTGAAAATTTAATGGTATAATAGCATAATGTATACCAGGTGTATACCAGGTGGATAATAATTCTTATTTTTTTCTTAAAAAAACACGTTTAATGTGGGAGGAAAGTAAAAATGGTTTATTCAAAGTATGCGTCATCGTTAGCTACATAATTTGCCCATCTCTCAGGCAAATTATGGATGCCCTCTCAGGAAACCCGTACATCTTTTAAGGTGGTCCAGTCATCAGGCAATTTTTCAACATCTCCGTAATTGTTGAAGTGTTTCATGGAAAGTGCGTAAGAGCGCTGAAAACAAGTGATAGCTAGAATGGGCCAAATCTAGTGAGTATGGCAGGTGGAGCAAGGGTTCCCAGTGCAGAATAGTGTCTCTGATCGCTTTCGCTGTATGTGATGGGGTGTTATAGTGCTGCAAAATCACTTTTCCGTATATTGTCCGACGCACTCTGGTCGCTTTTCAATCAATGCATGGTCCAAATTGATCATTTGAGTGAACGTTATTAACGGTTTCACCTGGTTTCGGTAGCTCATGATACACCTCCTTCTGATCCCACCATTGTTTTATTTCCAAAGTCATTAGGTCTTGTGGTCTATGTTGATGGTTGTCCACGATTAACCTAATTTTTTTGCGTTTTAGATTCTCGAAATATCTATTTTTCATGTTCAGTCACGATCCGATGCAATAAAGTCTTTCTTTCATGCCAAGAAAGCAAAATTTAGCACACCGTTTTTCGCTTTTTCATCTGTCTGACGTTCAGCTGATCTGGATCTTTTCCATGGCATGCAGACGATCACAAATGGTTCAGTGACTAACATTTAACCTCTTAGCTATTTGTTGTTGAGTTTGCACATCATCTTCTTCCAGTCATGCTTGCAATTCGACTTCAATTTTTTCGGTTGACCTGGGCGTTCATTGTCTTTCAAGTCGAAATCACCACTTTTGAATCGTCTAAACAAATGCCCACAAGCGTCTTAGGTTGGGACATTGTCACCGCCATGTTTCCACGAGTATACGACAGCTTTCGCTTGCGTTTTTATTTTGATTAAACAAGAAAAGCAGTTGGTAACGGAAACGCTCTTTATTAGGCTCGAAACTCGACATGTTTAAAAAAACACACGAAAAAAATATTACGCTAACTCAAAATCGTTTAAACATCAATGGCATTTTGAAAGGTACTGTCGTATCAACATAATCAACCCTTATTTCCAGCGTCATCTCTTAAAAAAATTAAGAATTATTAACCACCAAACCTGGACGCGGGGTTTGTCTAACGTTTTTCTTAAAACTTCGATTGAATATTTCAAAGTGGAATCACTTTAATACTGAAGAAGGAACGTAAATTTGTCGCTAAACATCTGAGGAATGAAGTATAATCTTTTATTTATAAACAAGGAAGTAAACACATATACTTTTGTTATACCCTAGTATATTGTTTATAATATGTCAGTTACCTATAACAATCCTTATACTGAAGGATACAACATTCGTTTATTATTAATTATTTATTCTTTATTCTTGATGCCAGTTTCTCTTCATGTCAGCTTTTAGAGGTCAATGGATAAGGTACACATCATGACCAATATTTTTCTTATATGAAGATGGTAATCTAAATATCATGTACATTTTCAAATCTTTACTTTATCAAACACCAAAGTTACATGCACTAGTAAACTCGTGAAAGAGTATATTACTACATATATAAAAACTAAATATCTACTAAAAAGCGATACTGTTTAGTTGGTATAATTCATATTAACAATGTATTAATAGATGTTTCGCTTAATAATGTTGATTTTTTCACAACATTTGAGCGAATCCATAACAAAATAAATTACCTTAATAATCCCCCTGGTCATCGTTAGGTGTTACCTTTTTTCAATCTTTCTGCCAAAGAATGGTTTCCGCGCCAAAAGAACTTTTGATTTTTTGAGGTTAACCATTCATCAAGCTAAATGTTCACTTCTTCGTAAGATTGTAAGTATTGTTGAAAGTCCATCCTGCATTGATCGAAATAAGTTGTAATCCCAAGGGGCTAAGTCTGGTGAATACAGAGACTGGGGTAGAACGTCCCACTTAACGTTTTCCAAATAGTTTTTTACACATTTTGCAACATGGGGCAAGTATTGTCATGTTCAAAAATAATTTTTTGAACGCTTCGTTTCTTTGGGCATATTCTGATCGTTTTTCCTTCAATATTCCGTTCAGTTTTATCAATTGTTTCATCATATTTCAGCAGTTCGTAATACACAGTTTCCCTACTATCCTATCAAATGTCACAGCAAAGCCTTCTTTCCATGTATATTGTGCACTGGTTGTGATGTTGAAGGCTTGCTTGGGTCTACCCATAATTTTTTGCGTTTTGTGCTGACAAAATAAATCCACTTTTCATAACCTGTCGTAAATCAGCGCAAAAAAACTTTTTTTCTTCTGTCTGGCAAGCAAAATTTCACAAGTTGTTTTTCACCTTTCAATGTATCTTTCCTTCAATTTATATGGAATCCATTTTCCTTCCTTCTGGATCGTTTCCAATGAGTGTAGACGTTCGGAAATGGTCGATTGGGCAATATTCGATGCTTCTGCCAATTGTTTCAACATATGAGTTGAATCTTCATCCAATAATGCTTGCAAATCTGCATCCTCAAACTTTTTCGCCCGTCCAGGACACTCCTTCTCTTTTATATCAATATCTTCACTTTTAAAGCGTTTAAACCATCGTTCACAAGTTTTTTGGGTTCGAGCATGTTTACCATAATCCTCAACCAACAATCGATAACTTTCAGCAGCCGTTTTCTTCAAATGAAAGAAGGTTATTAAACTTCCACGCAAGACTCGCAAACCGCCGTTTTTTTCTTGTACATAATTGGACATGCTCAAAGCTATGATAAACTATGTTTTTTGCACAAAGTTTACCCTTCAAAACACCACAGACCTCATTAGGCTATACGAACAAATGCATTAGTGACGCTATCTCTTAGCAAAATCGACACTATTAACCGAAACACCTATTATTTTAATATTTAAGTACTTCATAAGATATCTTTTAATTCAATTTTTCCAGGTCATCAAGTGGTGCTCTGCCCGCATGTTATAATCAATTCCCACAGTTGTCGTGGTTTCCTGCACAAAAAAGGATCAAAGCTACACGGATGGTCACGAAGATGGTTTGTTTTTGACAGAAATAAGCACACGTTGGCATATTACACTGACAAAAGTGAAAAAAAGACACGTGGTGGGGCTTATTTTCAGGTAAATGGTAGACTAAATATTAACGAGTGTTACATAATAAAAATGCACTTTTAGGCTATAGAAGAAGTCTATCTTGATCATTTAAATACTGTGAAGTCTCCAAATCCACACCTAACATTTATAGTGAAGACCCATGAAAGATTATACTATCTGATGGCTCCATCTCCTGAAGCCATGAGAATCTGGGTCGATGTTATATTCACTGGTGCTGAAGGTTATAGGGAGTTCGAACATGGTACCTGACTTAAATAAATTTAGGGAGGTCCAAAATCCCTAGGTCCCTAATATTCAGTTTTCACATATCCTTGTTGAAGAAGCACACTAATTATTTCTATAATCAATTTTACAATGAAGAAAACGATCTATTTTTATATGTTTCAAAATAAATACAATTTGACTCCATAGTGTACATTATAGTAGTATAGTTAAGTTGGTATTTTTAGGAGTCTTTAAATTGTCAATTATGGCTGATTTTAATACAAATTTGGTATATACGCTAATTTTTTCAAACAGTTTCAGTAATACCTGTTACCGCTCATTTAATGCTATAAACATTATTTATTGATCAATAAATTTTAGACATAAATATGTCCAACTAAAGTAAATATGTGGTGTCTCGAAATGTGGTGCAAACTTTGCAATGATCGAACTACGGGCAATTGGTATATTCAGTTTATCATTAAGTATTATCTCAATAATTAAGGTGCCTTTATATATATATAGACTGTATTCAAAACCATTTAAAATTGTAGTGGTATGATAGCATAATGTATAAATACATGTGAGACTGTATCATAAAGTATATTTCATATCATAATGTGTGTTAATATAAAATAATATTTATATTACAACTTGTGTTTTTATTTGAAATACGCCATTCCATAGCCAACTTGTTTAATACGAAACAAATGATTAGTCACTCGATACCAAATCGCGTTATTTAACTTATCGACCCCCGTTTAACTAACCATATTAGCATCATCAGTAGATGGTTCAGTTTTGATTGATTCAATCCACATTAGACTGAATCATCTCCTAATAATACTACGAAGGTTACTATTTGTTTGCGTATCTGGAATAATAAATAAAAACAAATATTTATCATTGAAAATGGTTTTGTCTTGTTTTTTCAAAATATTCTCCGAGATGATCGATGCACTTTTGCATACATTTGAACCAATTTTGATAAAACTTTTTCCATTCCGATTGAGGTATCTCCAAAACATGCATTTTGAACGCATCAACCGCTTCTTCTGGCGTCCTAGATCGCGTAGTTTATTCTTCGCGGACGGGGACAAAAAGAAATCATTGAGTATCAAATCAGGACTGTACGGTGGATAACTCATCAATTTAATGTTTTGAACGGTCAAATATTGAGTTGTTCGGTTCTATGTGCGAGGGCTCGCATTGTCATTGGTGAAGAATAATCCTGCGTCGCTGGTTGTAATTTCTTATTTCTTCAAAGACTTCTGGCTAACAAAAGATTGTGTATCATTCAGAATTGACCATTCTACGATTCTCTAGTGGCACTATAGCTACATGCCCATTTATCCCAAAACAACAGACCAACAGGCGACCATTTGCTTTGAAGTGCTTCTTGCACGAACAATTTTTGTTGAGTCTGACTCATTTTGAAAGCTCTATACAGTCGACTGCTGTTTACCTTTGGGCTCATACGCATAGATCCAAGATTTGTCACCGTTGAAGATGTTACATATGGCTTTTGACGCACTACGATTGTAATTTTTGAGCATTTCTTTGCTCAAATCCACACGAGCTCTTTTTTAAACGATTGTCAAATTATGCGGAATCCAATACGCACAAATTTTTGTCACGGCTAAATGTTCATGTAAAATCTTTTGTATGCTTGTCGTACTAATTCCCAGGGATGCCTTACTCTCACGGTATATCATATGACGATCTTACTTTATCAGTTCGCGTACAGTATCAATGTTTTCTAGCACAATCAGGGGTTTTGGACGACCTTATTTAAATTCGTCAATGAGCGAACGACGGCCACAACTGAATTCAGTAAACCAGTGATATTCAATGGTTTTAGATGGTTCTTTATCACCAAAGTCGATGTGAGTTAATTGCAACACTATTGTTGGGCTATCCACGTCGAAAGTCGTAGGAAATCATGGCACAAAAATTCTCATGAGTTAATTCCATTTTTTGACTGAGATAAAATTACACGTTGTAAGTCATTATATAAACTTATGTTAATAAAAATGAGAGGGCTAGAACTCGATAAAATAAATAAATAATTACATAATACTTACATTCGTTCAAAGATGACGCTGCTGATTAAAGGAAAATATATCCATCCATCCGTCAGTTTCCATTGAACCTATATATTGGACACATATCATGATTAAGTAACAAAAGAACAAAATGATCTATTTTTAGTCTGCAATATCCAGATCTTTATAAATTGCTTGAGTTTGAAGTTCTACCTGATTCTCCAAATTCCATTATCATTCACTGTCTAGTGGTAATATATTTCATCCCCGCCCGTGGGAACTCTATGGATTTTTCTTTATATAACCCTTTATAACCCCCCCCCCCCCCTCCCACATCACAAGGTCTAAAAGACCCAGAATCGAATTGCCTCCCTCAATTCACAGCTCAGTGTATAATAAATACTATATTGTAAAACGTATAGATGACTCATTTGAAAAAGTCACTCCTTTAGGAATTTTAAAATCTGTTACTGGTTCAGGACTCTAAATATATTTTTAAAAACTCTGCAATGGAACCCACCTTCTAACGATAAAGTCTGCTAAACGGGCGGAACTAGCTTCCAAGCTGGTCAATGTTCTCGTCTGAAGCATAACAGTATAGCCCCACAAATTTGAAATTTTAGAAAGGAATCATTAAATTTCTAGAAAAGAATAGCATACAACCCTAACCTCCTGGTGTGTAAGGAGGAGGAAATACTCTCCAACCTTTCATACTTAAATGAACTATCAGTGAGAAGGATCTCTACCAGAAGGGACAGCATCCATATTCCTAGTGTGTAACTAGCAGAAAATACTCTCCAACCTTTCACACTTAAATGATATATCAGTAAGAAGGATCTTTACCAGAGGGGACGGCATCCTCATTCCCTTCCCAAATATTATTCTCTCCTTCCAAAAGCATCATCTATAAGGAGAGATTAGGGCAGGATACTTAAAGATAAACCTTACATGCCCAATGCTTTAAGATGTTTTAACTGTCAACGTTTCGGTGACGAGGTGATAGTTGATTCCAACTGATTGATCATATTAACAAAAAGACGTATTTTTGTTCACTTCATTTCAAAGAAAGTGGTCTAACAACAGAACAGTCTGACCCCGTCAGTTGGGTAACAAAATCATCTAATCAGGTAATTTTAATCTATTTAATTGTTAATCTAATAGCTCATGCTATAACCTCAAATGATGAATGTATTTGTAGGTAAAGGTAGAAAGTGCCTGTTTGGCTGAAAAATATGAACAAACTCATGGTGCAAGTTAATTATTTTAACTGCTGCTAATTGCTCCTATATAGGGTATAAAAGTATTGAAAGAAATTAAAATCAAATTATTTGCTCCAAACTTAAAATAAATGTAATGTTATAAATATAAATATAAATGTAGATATAATGTTAGATATAATGTAGATGTTAGAAATGTAGATATAATGTTATAAATATATTAAAGATATTGTTGTAAATATAATAAATATAAAACTAATATGAATATAATTGTCATCCTAAACTTTCAACAAGTTCTGCTTTATTTTCATGTTGGACGGCCATGGTATTTTAACCATCGTTGTAATCGAATACAATTATGTGCTTCTATCGTGGGATGCATTAATAAAGCACTATCAATTAATTTTTCATTTAGTTGCACTGATAATAAGGGTAATGATCCTTATTATCCAGCCATATTTTTAAAAAGTGTCCGAAACTTTCATATTAACGCGCATATATCATGGCGGATGCGCTTGCGCGCAACTAGTCCTGAAAAGGTCTATTGCCTGTGATTTACGTGCTATTGCACATCATAAATATTTTATATATGTATACGTACATTAATTAGTCTAAATACTTACAACCTATAAGCTACAGCCGCAATAGCCGATGTGGCTTTATCCCTCCGAAATGATTCTTCATTGTCTTCTGAGTACTCTTCTTTCAACTGCTACAAGCATCTCTTCTATATTATCTGTAAGGGTCCACATATCGCAACGATCTGTCCAAATATTAGTTGTCTTGTTTTATAAAATAATTGTTTATGAATGTGATGGCCTCATTCGACAAAGATATCTCCGTCCTCGGAGCGAAATGTTGAGCCTAGGAGAGAGAAAAAATCGCTTGGGGCCAGATCTGGTGGTCAATCAATTCGAATCCCGCTTTGTGAATTTTTGCCATGGCGACCATTGAACTGTGAGACAGTGCGTTGTCTCAGTGGAACAAAACTTTCTTTTTCTTCAAATGCGGCCGTTTTTCCGTAATTTCTACCTTCAACTTATCAAGTAATGATGCGTAGTATGTCCCTGTTATTGTTTTCCCTTTTGAAGATGGTGGATTAACACAACTCCATGGCTATCCCAAAAAAACAGTCGCAATCACTTTCCCGTCCGACGAAACAGTCTTCCCCTTTTTCGGAGTCGATTTATTCTTCCTAGTCTAGTGTTTCGACTGTGTCTTGGTTTCAGGAGTGTAGTGGTGTATCCAAGTTTCATCTATAGTTATTAATCGATGCCAAAACTCCGACTTATTTGGCTTAAACTGCTTCAACAGGGCTTTGGAAATATCCATTCAAATATGTTTTTGGTCCTCAGTGAGCAATCGTGGCATCAAATGCGCGGTTAGGTTTTTCATGCCCAAATCTTCAGTCAATATATGACAAACACGTTCTTTCGAGATGCCTACAGCCTCTGCTATCGCTCTAACCTTAATTTGATGACCGTCTAGTATCGTGTTCAATGTTATCGGTAGTGGTTGCAGTTTTTTGCCGTTCCGAACGTTCATCGTCAAGCAAGCTGGTACGACCATGTTTAAATTTAGCTGCCTAAAATTTCATGGTAGCAAATAATGGTGCAGTTTTCTCGTAAACATCTCGACTTGCTTTGCATGCAAAAATTTAATGATAGCTCGATATTCGAATTTTGCCGTCTTTACAGAAACACTAACGTCTACTGACATAAATGACTGTTAAACAAAAACTGAGCATCTAATATGTCTGAAATGTTCAAGGTTCTTTCAACATGCGCGTAATTATATTATCAGAATATTTTTGACGAGTAACGCCATATTCATGTTGAAGCTGGAAACTTTTCAGCCTGTCCTCGTGGATCTTAGGGCAGACTACAGGGAGTAAGTACTTTTGTTACCTTTCTTAATACGATTTCTGATTTATAGTGTGATGTTGTTTTCATCTAGTTCAGTAGCATAATTATGTTAATACGAAGGTTGCTATTTATGCATCCGGAATTGGCAACAATGTTGTTGCTAGGCGTCATGTGACATATACATTGTAAAATTTGCCATTGTTGACTGTATACGTACTCAGAACGTTCTATCATACGGACACTATTTGTGTTTAGTGGCTTGAAAATTTCTAAAAATTGAAACAACTCGTGAGAATTTTCGTTCAATTAATTATTACGACTTTCGACGTGGATTATCTCAACAACAGTGCATCGATTAAATCACTTCGAGTTGTGGCAATAAAACACCATCTAAAAACTAAAATATCCCTAATTTAGTGAATTCAATCGTTGCCGTCGTTCGCTTACGCACAATTTTCAAGATCATCCAAAATCGGTTGTTTTACCAGAAAACATATATTGTGCGCGAACTGATAAAGCAAGATCATCATGTGACATACCGTAAGATTGAGACATCCCAGGGCATTGGTATGACAAGCGTACACAAGATTTTACATGAGCATTTAGCAATGAAGAAGATTTGTGCGAGTTGGATTCCGCATGATTTGACAATTGCTCAAAAAAGGCTCATGTGGGTTGGTGCAAACGTCTACACAGGTGACGAATCTTGGATCTATGCGTATGAGCCCGAAACTAAACAGCAGTCGACTGTATGGGTCTTTCAAAATGAGCCAAACCCAACAAAATTTGTTCGCGCAAGAAACACTTCGAAGCAAATGGTCGCCTATTTTTTTGTGATAAATGGGCATGTGGCTACAGTGCCACTAGAGAATCGTAGAATGGTCAATTCTAAATGGCACACAACCATTTTTTGGCCGGAAGTCTTTGAAGAAATAAAAAAAATAACCAGCGACTGAGGATCATTCTTCACCATGATAACGCGACCTCGCAAAACATAGAATTGTTGGGTCATCCGCCTTATAGTCCTGATTTGGTACCCAATGATTTCTTTTTGTTCCCGTCCGTGAACAATAAACTACGTGGCCAACGATTTTCGACGCCAGAATACGCGGTTGATGCGTTGATAATGCATGTTTTGGAGATACCTCAATCGGAATGGAAAAAGTGCTATGGAAATTGGTTCAAACGTATGCAAAAGTATATCGCGGAGAATATTTTGAAAAACAATAAAACCATTTTAAATGATAAATCTTTGTTTATTTATTATTCCGGATACATAACCCTCGTAATAAATTTAAACTTACCTCATAATAAAAATATAAGTTATCCAAGATATTAAAATACTTCCTTAAGAAATGTGTCATTTAATTTGTCAATTACAAGTTAATTAAAACCGTTTTTTGATTTTTTTGTGTATGTGATAAATCATATACCCCGAATGTTATAATTAGTATTTATTGATCCATAAATTTGATAGATAAATTATTTTTATTAAATAGATATATAATGACTCAGGTTTCATTTTATTCGTTTCTTTATAATATTCGTAGTAGTAATAATAGTTCGTAGGATTTTCTTTAAGAGAAAGAGAAACGCAAATTATTTATATAAATATTTATATAGCCTATTATGTAATTACCATTGTTATATACAACTTCTTGCGACAGTAGTGGTAGATACATAATGCATTTTTGTCAAAAATTAGCATCTTTATTGCTAAAAATGTCAACAGCTAATTTTTCACCTGTTTTTCCGTTTAATATGTGGATAACGTTTTTGCAATTTTCGATTTAAAAAATGAAAACTTCGATTTAAAAAATGATGATTTTATTATGAACTTAAATAGTAAATCCCAAAACATAGTATTCACATATGAACTCGAAAACAACGACAGTTCTTTTTCTGAATTTTTCAATTTCTGAATGTTTTAGTCAGTAGAAACAATAAAAATATATTAGATTTTGATATTTTTAGGAAAAACACCACCACTTCGAGATACATTTCTAATGATTCGAATCATCGTTTCCAAAATAAGATGGCTAGTTTAAATTTTATGGTTAATAGATTGATCAATTTTCCTTTAAACAAAGATAATTATGACAAAGAATTAAAATTAATTAGGGAGGTATCCGAAGTAAACGGTTATAAGAACATTGTAGATAAATTAATTAGAAAACATAAATTTAGAAAATTATTGAAAGAATTTTTGACTTTTCAAAGGGATCAGAACAAGAATAAATTCATAGTAAAACCGTTTGATACCCAAGTAACACGAGGGTTAGACAAAAAAGGTCCTTACTAACGCGATTTAAAGAACACATTGCCCACATTAGATATGGGAGTTGTCCACATTAGATATGGTTGCCCAACATGCAACCATAAAATAGATATTAGACATTTAAGACTGGTAAAAAGTGTAAATAACAATAGCGCTTTAGATGCATATGAAAGGATTCAAATTAAAAAAATTCAGAAAATTATGAACCGAGAAAAAGGACCTATTCCGTTCAGTCAACTTTTTCAATTATAAGGCTCAGTAAACTTCACGGTTCATGATTTTTACACGCTTCATTAGGTAGGGTTATCATATAAATAGAACATAGTTGTTAGAATTAGATTAAATCTTATTCTGATGATGCTAACATAGTTAGCGAAACGTGCGTCGAGAAGTTTTCAAAAAGTGATTTGGTGTTTAGTGGTAAATCTATTCGAGTTTAATGTTTTAGCCTTTTTTAAAATGAAAATACACAATGTGGCCTAAATGTAAGTTCGACCGGCCAGTTTCAATTTGAACTAACTGAAAGCAAATCAAAGAGAATCTGAACGTAAACATTGTAAATAGCTTAAGAATCAATAATATGCAAATAAACATTACTGATCCAACATAGATTTTTGTTTAGTGTTAAAAGAGCAACTAATAGGAAATCCCTATGATATTTCCGGAAAACCCGATATATAAAGGGTCTACCATTAGGGATGATGGAACTTTGACAGTTCATGCGGCCATATTTGTTTACCGACGTTTGACATGTATTGTTAGTTGTTATTCGAAAGGTTTGCAATTAAATAATAATTTTTCCATGTTTTATATTTTGTTTCTACGTTTCACGTTAGAAGAATGTTTGGAAATTGTACAGTTTTATTACGCAAATTCGCGGTTACCTCGGGCTACTCAACGTGCAATTCAGACCTATCATGGTATTCGTCGTGGTGGTCCTAAACAGGCTATTGATGGTGTTATTAGAATTTGAAAGTGAAACAAAAAAAGCCATAAGTGTTAAGAATATTGCCGTAGTTCAAGCAAGTGTAGCCGAAAATGGCGTCTCGGTTGCTCGCCGCTCGCAAGAGCGGCCTCTCGTCAATGACAACCTGGTGAATTTTGATGTTGGACTTAGGCTTGCAATTGCGCCGTCGAAATGATGGAAGTCGACAACGAATTTCATCGCAAAATCATCTTCTTCAATGAGACTCATTTCTGGTTCAATGGCCTAGTCAATAAACAAAATTGTCGGTATTAGTGCGAATCTAATCCACACGTGATATATGAGAGTCCTTTGCATCCGCAAAAGATCACAGTTTGGTGTGGATTTTGGCATGGAGGAGTCATCGGTCCTTATTTCTTTAAAAAAGAGAAAGGATGGTTTCCAGCAATGCTGGAAGATTTTTTCCCCGGAATTTGATGGAGTCAATGCGGGTGACCTGAATTTTCAACCACCTCATATTTCCCGAGTAAACATGGGCTTATTGCGAGCAAGTTCGACAATTAGTTAATTTCAGGGAATGGCCCATCGCTTGGCCGCCGAGTTCATGCGATTTAACTCCTTTATATTATTTTCTCTGGGGACATGTGAAAACACAGGTTTATACCAATAAACTCGCCACTATTGGCGACTTGGAAACTAACATTCGTCAAGCTATAGTCGCCATATAGCCTGAATTGTGCGCCATGGTCATCGAAATTTGGCGAAAGCACATGCGTTTCTGCAAAAAGAACCGTGGTGACCAATTGGCTGAAATCTTATTCAAATCATAAATTGCATGTCTGAATCTCTTAAATAAAGCAATCGGAACCGATTTTGAGTAACAAATGTGTTTTATTTAACTCTGAAGTTCCATCAATCTTATTGGTATGCCCTTTACACTTGAAACATTTGAATATTTGTAATAAAACAATATTATATGAAAGATTTATTTTCCTGTAAATGTTTTTCATTTTCTATAACACATGACATTTTACAGTGATAAATAAAAGTAAACATAACAAAAATGATATATTGCACATAAAATAAATTCCTCAACAAGAACTTACTAACTGAATTAACAATTATCTAATTAGTAAATACAAAACATGTTATTTCTAGGATTGATTTAATGTTGGTTCCGGTGCATTTTCTGTGTTTTGTGCGTACTGGTTTTGATCATCATAATATTGATTATTACTTTGACCGGTATCAGAAGTCGTGTACTGATTTTCATTGGTATATGCTTGATTTGGATCATACTGTTGGTTAGGATCATACTGCTGATTGGGATCATATTGTTGATTTAGATCATATAGTTGATTTGGATCACCATATTGTTGATTTGGATCGTACTGCATATTGGGATCGTATTGATATTGTCCTTCACTTTCATTATATTGTTGACTAGGTTCAGCTGAATATTGTTGACTAGGTTCAGCAGAATATTGTTGATCAAGATTATATGAATTAGAATGATCCATATACTCTTGTTGACCATATTGCTGACTACCAAGTTGTTCATACCCTTCGGCGTATTGTTGTTGATCACCCGCGTAATGTTGTACATTTGAAGCATCACCAGCATACCTTTGATCTTCAACTTGCTCTTTGGTTTGATCAGAGTAAAGGTCTTCTTGAGGAATAGGAGGCTGAGTTGCCGCTAGAGGCAATTTCTCTTGACTGGGATTTCGAGAGGTCGTTCGACTTTTGTGTATTAGAGACGATCGGCTCTCTGAGCGGGCAATACCTTGCGATTCGGGACGTGGTGAGGTAGAGGGGGTTTGCGATGTAGGTGTGATTCTTTGATTGCTGATTGAAGGAAGGCCTTCATCTGTCATACAGAAATATTATTGTATAAAGAACTACTGGTATCAATATATACTGTATAAATGAATGTAAAGAATGTTTTGTGAGGTACATAAATTATATGACTTTAGTTTAAACGAACTGATGCAAGAGATTCCTTAATAATTACCAATATTTTTTTGTAAACTACAATATATTCAAATGTTTACAATATGAGCTACATCTACTTTTACTTCTTACAACATAAAATATCAAAAGTTAATGTATAAAAACGCAAATAATTCAGAATTTTAGCTAAAGTGGCAATGTAGACCATATCGCTAAATAACATTACTAGATTAACCTCGACTAAAATACAGTATGAAGAGAAACTAAATACAGTGTATAATCAGCAATAAAGATATATTTATTCTAATCTATAGAAAAAGAGAAAAGAGCTATAAACAATCTAAAAAATCAATAAATCACCTATAAGGGTTGTAGCATCACATATAATGATAACAAAAATACACTATAATAGACTTAGCAAAATATTTCAATATAAATTCTGTTATCAGATATTTTTTAAATAAAACTATATAGTGTATATGGTTAGTATATTCTGTTAGTGTATACTGTTACTGTATTCCGGAGAGTGACCAACGTCAAATATCTCTCAGAAGGCATCTGGCCTTACCAAACCTCGAACTGGAGGGACTCGTTGGTTAAAATGCAGTACGTTCTCGGAGGATCATCCATCCAAATACTATCCGCAACAAGTGATGCTGCATTTCGACCTCCGAGTCGCCGGATTACAGGAAATGCCAACCTTCTGATCAGAATGTTTATCACTCTGATACAGTTGTTCAGTAAAACTTACGTACTGCAACATCGGTACAATTAACGATATAAATTTAAAATCGGCAACTACACTAACATAAATCTGACTTCTGTAGTAAGATTTGGTCAAGCGTAACATGAAAATGCCCAAAATCGGCATACAGTATCGCCCAGTTGCATTTTCCGAAATTCTACAACAGATGGCGCTGAGACAGTTATTGCCATTTAAATAATACGCTCTCACAACTATATGCATCACTCGGCAGCGACCTGTCGCAATCGGGTTACTTAAGAATACTAAGGTACGAAGATTTGTGTTAAATAAAGTTACCTCACCAATTGAATGTCTGCGGCGAAGAACTACTATTATTCTTTCTTTTCTCTATTTTATCATTTCGGACTGCTGGATCAACGAGTTTAAAGCAAAGGTTTAAATGCACTCCCTATAAAATATAGAATTGTGATGAGACTGGCGTCAACATTGTCCAGAACTATGCTAGTTTTAGCTACTAAAAAACAAAAACAAGTTGGAAAACTCACCTCTGCAGAGCGTGGAAAAAAAGTGACTGTGCTTTTTGCAGTGAGTACTGGAGGTCAGTTTGTACCACCATTCTTACCACTAGAATGAATCAAATATTCATGATTAATGCCCCTAATGAGAGTATAGGTGAAGCGCAGCCAAATGATTGGATGAATGTCGAATTATTTTTGAAATGGATACGTCACTTCACGAAATATTCGAATCCGACAGAATAGGAACTATTCGGAACGAACAGAAGAGGAAATAGGAAGTTATGTTGATTATTGATGGACACGCCACTCATAAAGATTTGGATCTCATTGAATTTGCCAGAAAAAAATCATATTCATATGTTAAGCCACCTCATACGACCCACAAACTACAGCCGCTCGACCGAACGTTTATGAAGCCTTTTAAATCTGCTTATAATGATGCTTGTGACTTGTTGATGAGATCAAACCCTGTCGTAAGAATCAGTGAATATGAGATCGCAGGGTTTGCTGCTTCTGCTTTTAAATCGCGTTTCTCGTGTTAATGGTTTTCCCTATACCGGCATTCACCCTTTTAATAGGAATGTATTTACTGACTTAGATTTAATTTCTACATATATATGTAACGTTACAGAAAGTCATCAATCAATGTCAGAATTATCGCTTTAACATAGCTTCAACTTTTGGACAGCCAGACCTGACGAATTTAAACTCTGGACAACTAGAAATGAAACTTTCAGCTTAAACTCCCACTTCTGGCTCCGAACATCAAATTGCCACTTCTCAACAATCTGAGTTCCAAACTAGAGCTGACATTAACCAATCAGTTGATAATTTTAAAACAATAATTACAAAATTGTCACCGGTTCCTGATGCTTCGAAACAAACACGACGTCGTAAAAAGTGAGTAAATTACTGAGATACATAAATACACATAGTAGCTTCTAGATATTGCAATTTTTGTCTGTTCCTATAGCTGCATTTATATTTTTAAATAGGATTTGTATCCACGCCTTTACGATATTCTCAAACTCACTGGAACTTTAAATACTTGAGTCGTCCAAAGTAGGTCTTGTTTGCTTGATATATTCTTTTCTTCATTCCTGCATTTGTATAGTTGTTGTTTGTAAATTGAGAGCCTAGGTACACAAATTATTTCACGGATTCAATATTGCGCATCAATAGCTAGATTCTGAAGCGGGCGCATTCTTTCGGCACGTACTACTGCACGCATGTATTTCGTCTTTTGCATGTTAATTTGCAGCACCATCTTCTAGACTTTCATTTTGCGCGACACAAGATGATAGAATATACACGGTATGTATATTGTGACTGCCAGGTAAATTAAATTTCGATGATTTCCCGGGTGGGCCATTTCCCTGAATGTGCAGTTTTAGAATCTCACTAGAAGAAGAGCTTCACTTACTAGAACACCACATTTCTCGACGTGCGTTTTGCTAACCAAAAGTCTTATCTACTACAAATTATTACATATTATCTATTCGAAATAAGAACACTTTTGAAAAGGAAACTTTTGCATCAACCGTATGTTTTTTTGTTAAGACTACGTGGTACAAACTACCCTGTCAGTGATTTAAAATGGTATTATGAATACTAGATGATTCTACAGAACTAAATTTAGATTTGTTTTTTTAGAATCCAAATACTTCAAAGTACCTTTTATATTCGAAGTGGCATATTGTGTCTGACTAAATCTATTGTTTAAAAGATCTAGGCTAGTTTGTAGTTCCCGTATTTCCTCCCTATAAACAATAAAACACAACACATTAAACACAAATCGGGCGTTTGCATCAACCAATAGCTAAGATTTGGTAACTAACTAATCGTTAAACAATTCTCTTATCAATCAACAGTATCGAATAAATATGATCTTGGAAAAATCTGAGCCAGGTTCCATGCAAACGTTATCACATGTACCTCATTTCGACTGCCAGTGTCTTCATTTTGTTCCTTCAAATACGTCCAAATGCTTTCTAATCTAGACATAAGCTCGATATTTTTAGTTCGTAACTTTGCCCTTTCTATTCTGCAGTATAACAAATTATAAAACAAAATATTATATAATTATCAAGAAAGAATATTGTATTTATAGAAGAGTATACTAACATTCGCACCTTAATTTTCATATAGCTATTAATCCAGATGTCTCAACGTGTCCTAATCTGGAACCTCACGGTCTTTTTATAATAACTTTTTATAATAACTAAATGTATTCATTCGTTTATAGATGGCGCATAATATGTTTTCGCGATATTTCTGGTTGCTGGTATGTATAAATAGAAATTGGTTTCCTCATGGTGATGGTTTTCTATATTAATTAAAAAATCGACTAAGTAATGTTGCAAATATGAAATCTTTCTTTTTAAGTATTTCATGAATCATTTTTATCCAAAACTGACCTGTTTCCATTAAACAATAATAAACGTTGTGAGAAATAAAAAAATGATCATAATAGGCATAAACAATGTGAAATATATAGATATTCTAAATATAATGACTTTAATCAGAGATATCGCACCAACCATTGTAATACGATAAGTAAATTTTTAAATTGGTAAGTAACTTTATAATATAGTAAGTAAACTTTGTAACTTCTTAGGCAAAAAATCAAGTATTCAACATAATATAAATCTATCTTTCCTAAGTAGGTTTGGTTGGTATCAATTCCCAGTAATGGCCTGATGGAATATAGTTAATAAGGTTATATATAGAATTGCTCAACTCCCAAAAGCTTCATATGATCGCAGAAAAACTTTTTCTGTAGATATGGTAAGATTGATATATGTATCTATAGATAAGGTAAGAATTAAGAAAGGAGCACAGGCATATTCAAAAAAACTACCGCCTAATAAGCCTCCTATCAATAATGTACAAAGTTTTCTCCAAGATAATATCAAAAGAATATTAAGAACATTGAATGACGCACAACCAAGAGAGCAGGCGGGATTCAGAAGTGTAATCAGTACAATGGATCAAATCCAGGTTGTCCAACAGGCTGTAAAAAGTCACAATGAATACACCATGCAACTGTGTTTAACTTTTATTGATTATGAAAAGGCCATTGACTCAATATCAAAGCAAGCCATAATGGATGCACTGTTTAACCAGGGGATAGACTGAGCCTATGTGAACCTACTACCTATACATCCATGTATGATGATGCTGCAGCTACAGTTCACATGGATGAAGTTAAAATCAACGCAGATCGGGGTGTACGGCAGGGTAACTCAATATCGCTTATTCTTTTCTCAGCCTGCCTTGAAGAGGTATTTCGTAATCTGGATTGGAAACAGGAGGGAATAAAAATCAATGATGCATACCTAAGCCACCTTAAATTCGCAGACGATATTGTTCTCCTCTGGACAAGAACCAGATGAGCTACAACAATATGTACAAGAGCTGCAAAGGACGGGAGAACCATTTGGCTTGAAAATAAACCTGAAAAAGAGTCAGGTTCTGTCCACAGAAGGATTTCTATTTTAAGAAGCGATTTAGAGATTGTGGGCCACTACATATATCTTGGGCAAAAGATGAAGGGTGATACTCCAGGGAGGGTGATAAAAGGAGGGTGATACTGCTCGAGAAGGGGAACAGCGTATTAAATGTGGCTAGCAGGCTAGCATTTGGCACGCTCCATATAGTGTTTAAGAACAAACTCCTATTTTATCTGAAGAGTTTTGACATAGTGAAACATGGACACTCACATCACAATCAGTTCAAAAGCTTCGGGTGGCACAAAGGGAAATGGAAAGGTGTATGTTTGGCATTACAAAGCGGGACATAAAAACCTGCAAAACCTGAATCAGAGAACAAACGAAAGTATGTGACATCATTAGAAGAGTGAAATAATTGAAATGGAAGTGGGCAGGCCATATAGCGAGGCGATGCGACAGCAGATGGACCAAAGCAATCCTGGAATGGATACCTCTTGATCATAAACGTCCACGAAGAAGACAGAAAACACGATGGACGGATGACATCATCAGTATACTGGACAGGAATGGCAGACGAAAGCTCAGGACCGCGCGAGTTAGAACCATGCTGGGAAGGCCTTCATCCTGCAGTGGAATGGACAAACGCACCAATGGCTGAATGATGATGATGATGAAGGTAAGAATCGCGATCGGCGAGTTCAGTTAATTTTTCCTGGTATTGAGCCTGCATTTTTTCAGGTATGGGGAGGTCTGGAAACCTAAAACCTGAGGCTCTGCAGAGTCAAGTCGAACTGTAGAGCCGACGAGTGACTTCAAGCGTTTTCGGAAGCTATTAACGGAGCCTCTGAGATACCTCCCATCCTCTCAGAGTACCTAAAGCTGCCAGGGTAAGGGAGTTCTATCTTAGTGAACTTCTTTTCTTTTCCATTCGTGCGAGAAGCATGTTAGCACGTTCTCCACGAGTACAACTAATTTTCTACTTTCTATCATTACAAGATCGAAATAACCCCGGATAGTGAACAATTAATTTTTAATATCCTCCCCAAGAGATTTTAACTGAAATTTGAATGCACGCTCTTGAATGTGTTCCCATTTTTGATAAATATATGGTAGCTAACAGTTGCAAATTAAGCCAGCCTTGGAAATAACAAAAATAGATAAATTTCATGGCCCCAGCTTCTCTCCTCCCCCCTTATGTGTTAATTCTAGAAAAAATTATTTTCCTTGCCATAGAAGAGCTGCGAACATAAGCAAACACTTACTAATAAAATAATAAAAACCTTGAAAAATGTACCCTGTTATCATCAAGGCCACTTTTGTTTCGTATATTATTATAAACCGGCAGTTAAATCAAATAAAATACTCTATCCAAGATATCCCTTACTCCATTAAGGTCATTTTCAAAATGTCTCCTCCTCTACTGATAAGTAGAAAATTTTCATCCATCTCAATAATCCTCTTCCCACTCATGGACCTCCTCCTAACACCCGCTTTCTTTTCCATCCTCTCCTATCACTCACATTATCCCTCCGTTATCTAATCACACTACCGAACAACCTCCCTCACCTATCTAAGCCCACTATAGATATACATGGGTGTTATGGAGCGTTTGTGAAAGGAAATAGTTCGGGTGAGGAGTGATATAGAGCGCCAGGAAGTTGACTTTTGTTGCACTATAAAGTATCATCACACAGGGCCGTCGATGTTCGTGAATTTTTGCCGATAAAATAAGTCTGTATGCTTTAACATCCACCATATTCGCCTGATTTATCTCCTTTTGACTATTTCCTGTTCCCGAAACTCAAACTGGCCATGAGAGGAACATTTTATGACAGTGTTACACAAGTCGAAGAAGCGGTTACAAGGATCATTAAAGCGATTCCGAAAAACGACATAAAAAATCTATGCTAGCAATAGCAGACTAGTCTATTTGCAGTGTACCCCAGACAACGTAACTCTAGTTGCAGCCAAATAGTCTACAAACAGCTGGCGATCAGACTTATCTACATATAGGTCTGGTCTCGCACAAGCACACATGAATACAGTTAGAAATGCTCACAACATACAGTTAGAATGGCACGGTCCTTCTCAGGACCGATTGACAGGAAATATCGAACCCTGTATCCGAATTTGCCAGCTCAATGTTGAAGGACAAACAAACCACCACCTATACAATGGCCCCCCTAAAGTCCTAACAGTACTTTCTCACCCTTTGGTGCACATGAGGGATTTTAGCACCCGTCATACATCATGGAAATATAACACCAATGACCACAATGGCTTGCCTCTCGTGGACAGGACGGAGCGGAACAGTCTGAGGCTGATGTCAATGTCAGACCAATTTTTAAATCGGCAGCCGGGGGAAACAAATCCCTACCTCTGTTTCGCAACAAGATATTCCTATTAAGTCTGCCACTTAACATAACAAAAATAGTCCTGGGAGATTTTCCACGCAGCCAGCAACAACTAATATATGAAGTGGGCATTCAAATTCAGACCGAGGTGGAATTCCCTGAAAGCCGACTGGGACAGGTTTTCTGAGGAACTGGATAAAATTATAAGATGGATTCCTACAACTTCCGGCAACTATGATAGATTTGTTAGTCCTGTAGGTTCGTCCGAAAAGAAATGTATACTGAGAGAGTTCCGCAAGGAATACATTCCGGGATGGAGTGGTGAATGTGAGGAGCTCTACAATTCTCTCGTGGATAGCACCGATGACATTACTGATGATCTTCTTGATAAACTAAACGAGCTACGTAAAGAAAAATTAATAAAGACTACAGACAATATGGATTTAAAAAAAATCAAGCCGGAAAGTGTGGAGTTTATTGAAAAAGCTAGGCGGAAGCAGCTCACCTTTGCGAGAAGATCCTCTAGTAAAACTCCTGATCAAATAGTCAATATAATTGTCTTACTATCTAGAGCCCCAGGAGATAAACAACATACTCGCGAAGTAAAAAGAGAACTTAAAACATGTACACAGAAGCTCCATCCAACTGGGAATACTCTCGTGAGTTTACTTTGGAAGAGGTGCAGAATGCACTTAGAGACTTCAAGAGAACACAAAGATGGCTTAGTAAGTTTTAATCCTTCATTTTGAGTACCGGAGTTTTGCCGAAAGCTTTTAAGATAACCTAACATAACCTAACCTAACCTAACCTAACCTAACCTAACCTAATCTAACCTAACCAAAGTAGTTGCTATACTTGAGCCGAACAAACCATCTAACAGAGCGGAAAGTTATTGACCAATTGCCCTTCTCAACTGTCCGTACAAACTACTGGAGAGACTTATTCTGAACAGAATAGGTACGCAAATCTTAGGAAATATCCCTCCTTAACAGGCAGGTTTCAGACCTAATTGGAGCTGCAAAGATCTGGTTCTAAATCTTACCACCCATATAGAAGACGGTTTTCAAAAGAGGAAAAAAAACCTCTATGATATTTGCAGATTTAACTGCAGCGTACGATACGGCTTGGAAAGATGGATTTCTCTATAAACTAGCCAAGGTGATTCCTTGCGAAGCTATGCTGAGAATCATAAGGTGCATGCTTTCAGATAGATATTTCTGCATTATTTTGGACGATAACATTAGCAAACAGAGGAAGTTAATTAATGGGTTACCGTAAGGTTCAGTGTTAGCCCTAGTACTATTCAATCTTTACGCCTCGGATCCACCAATACCACAGCAACAAAGTTTGGATATGCTGATGATCTGGCTTTAGCCTTCCAGCATAAAAAAATTGACACAGCAAGAGATAATTTAACCAATGATCTCAAAAACTGTGTATTTCCAAATGGAGGCTAATACTAAATACAAATAAAACAGAAATTAGTTGTTTCCACATAAACAACAAATCGGTAAATTATAAACCGGAAGTCCGCCTAACAACGCCGTGTTCCCTTATAATCATTATCCCAAATATCTGGGAACTTGGGGATAACTCTGGTTAGGACCTTGTCCTTCCAAACAGCATCTTGAGAGCTCCTCACAGAAAGTGAGGACTCGGACCAACATTATCCAAAGGTTCTGAGCCACTTCTTGGGATGCTTTTGCTGACATGCTCCCATGTGCCCTTAGCCTGGTGTTCTCAGCAGCTGAATATTGTACCCCCTCCTGGCTGAATAACCATCATGACTCAATGTAGACACACAGCTGAATGCAACAATGAAAACTATCACTGGCTGTATTAGGACTATCCTTCTGTACTTACTTACTTCCCACATTTAGTCATACGACGACTTAATGAAGGGGCACGCAAGGATATTGAATAATTCTATATTTCCACGTCCAATGTCCCACACTTAGCTCTGAATAGACTACGTTCTAGAAATCCACCTCTACAACTGGTCCAACAATTATAAGCGGAAAATTTCAATATTAATTCCAAATGGTACAATCTTTGGACTGAAAATGCCTCAAACAAAATAGTTGATGTCATTAAACCAGGGGACAAACCTCATAGCTTCAATCTTCCAAGACACACATGAAAAACTTTTAATAGCATCAGAATGAACCTGTGCACACAATCTGCATAAATGGGGCAAAACATCTAGCTCAACCTGCAACTGTGGTGCTCCAAATCAGATCTGACACATAGTGCAGGACTGTGAAAGGCGAGCATATGAGGAAGATAAGACTGACTGCATGAGAGCTGCGCCAACATGTCTTGAATGGATAGATAAATTAGACCTTAGAATATGATCTTTTGTCTTATCCATATGTTGTTTCTCTAATTTTAAGCACAAATGATGTGTCGAGTTTTAGTGAGTTGAAAATTGCATCTCAGTCAAAAAATGGAATTAAGTCGTGAGAATTTTCGTGCGATGATTTACTACGACTTTCAACTTGGATTATCTCTACAACAATGCATCAATCAACTCACTTTGACTTTTCGCGATGAAGCACCATTTAAAAACACTTTATATCACTGGTTTAATGAGTTCAATCGTGGCCGTCGTTCGTTCACGGACGAATTTAAAGAAGATCGTCTAAAATCTGTTGTGGTGCCAGAGAACATCGATAATGTGCGCGAACTCATAAAGCAAGATTGTCATGTGATATACCGTGAGATTGAGGCATCCCTGGGCATTAGTATGACAAACTTACACAAGAACATTTTTACATGTACATTTATTTAGCCGTGAAAAAGATTTGTGCGCGTTGGATTCCGCATTATTTGACAATCACTCAAAAAGACTCGTATCGATTGGTGCAAAGAAATGCTCAAAAAATACAATCGTGGTGCGTCAAAAGTCGTGCATAACATCTATACAGGTGACGAATCTTGGATATATGCATATGAGCCCGAAAGTAAACAGCAGTCGACCTATGGCTCTTTCAAAATGAGCCAAACCCAACAAAAGTTGTTCGCGCTAAAAACACTTCGACGCAAATGGTATAAATGGACATGTGGCTACAGTGCCACTGGAGAATCGTAGAACAGTCAATTCTGAATGATACATAACCATTTATTTGCCAGAAGTTTTTGAAGAAATAAGAAAAAACAACCAGCGACGCAGGATCAATCATTCTTCACCATGACAACGACGGACCGAACAACTCTATATTTGACCGGTCAAAACATCGAATTGATGAGTCATCCGCCGTACAGTCCTGATTTGGCACCCAATGATTTATTTTTGTTCCCGGCCGTGAAAAAAATAACTACGTGGTTGATGCGTTGACACGGAGATACCCTAATCGGAATGGAAAATGTGCTATGAAAATTGGTTCAAAAGTATGCAAAAGTGTATCGATCATCACAGAAAATATTTTGAAAAACAATAAAACCGTTTTCAATGATAAATATATGTTTTTATTTATTATTCCAGATACATAAATAGCAACCCTCGTATATTTGGATAGTATAAGAGTTTGCAAGCATTTATTCAAAACGACGATATCAATATCCTTTAGATCGAGTAAATGTAATAAACAGATGGAAATTTGGACCTATTTGAAAACAAACTGTTAGCTATGGTAGCCGTGACTACGTGCTTTTTATCTTGAATGTAGGTTAGAACGAATACACAAGACATTTATATTTTTCTTAAAAAAGAACATACAGATGCGAAAAACGTTGTTGACATAGACTTATTAGTAAATAAGTGGATGTGGTCAACTCGATTAGAAGATTTGAAAAGTTTCGCAATCATCAAGAGCCATTTCTTCCATGAGTTCTATTTCTTCTACGATGTAATTTTTATTATATGTTTAATAACTACATAATATATTAACTAAACAATTTTGTTTCTAACAAAACTAACCTTCCTGGATTTGGGCACCACTTTAACATTAATGTCAATCTTAAGAGGTTCCTTGCGTTTGGTTGGTTGGACTGTCAGCAAATCTGACGCGTTTATTTCTGATTTTTCGTATTCTGGCTGATGGTCCTTCCCTACCAAACACAAGGCCTTTGTTAGACAATTCATCACCATCAGTACTATATGGAGTTTTTCCTATAAACACCAAAATCACTTGTATGCAATATAATTATAATCGCATCTAGTATTGGGTATATCCCAGTATTACCAAAAGATAAATTAATCGTATCATGATTAAAATGCTTATGATACACTAAATAAGTCTGATTTGGTGTTTTATAGAAAAAAATCCTTGTTCTAGTTCCTTAGATTGCAAACTAACCAATTAGAGCATCACTATAAAACTTTAATCTAGTGCTCAAAACTGTCATGTTTAACAGAATAGAAAATATGTTCATATGGACGCTCTTACTTATGCCTGTGGCTGGCATCTTCTAATTTCTGCGTGAGGGCGTGGCATTCGGACGACAGTTTGTCCATGAGTTGATTTTGGGAGTGGATCATGCTCTCTAGATCGGCTACAGTAGCCGCTGCAACAATGAATAACACTTTAGTATCTTTAAAATTATTGAGATTGAAAATAGCATCAGTTGTTTCTTCTCCCAAATCAACTCATGTCAAATTAATGGTGCGTAATCCTTAAATGTACAAACTAAAAATGAATAAGATAATTGATGGAATTACTTGAATGAAAGCATTTATACGTCACAAAAAATGAACTAGACAATGTATTTGATAAAATTTCTGTTTTTTGAACTTTTTTAATAAACAGAAATGACCGAAAACTTATGGAATTGAATATTCTAAACGTGATATCAGATTGATAATTTAATTTCTCTTTTCTCGTAGCAATAAATAAAAAAAATACAATGCAGGTCCTATTAATTTTTGTTTATTAAACTCTTTACTTATTCCATTACACATTTACAAAACATTACTATAAACCTTTTAATGTATCATTTTCTTCCTTCCCTTCAGTGCAACATAATCAATAAATAAAATCCTTTGGATATGACAAAAAAACTTTAAGGGCTATGAGAACTTGACAATTCGTTGATCGATTCTAATGATGGCACTCTAGTTTTATAAAGAAGATATACATATTTCAGGTTACATATTTCTTCAGTAGATGGCGCTAGTAGTTTTCTTTTAAATTGAAAAATACAAGAGAGATTTACATCTTCTTAAGTGTTTTTTCATAAAAATATTCTTCTATATTTAGTTGATAAAAATGCGTGTCGTAAATTTTATTCACGTTTGTTATATTATGCTCTATCACTTCAAGAAACGATGAAAAGTGGCGCAGTTATTCCATGGTCTCAATGAACTTTTGTCAGGGGGTAATCATCAAAAGACAATATCAGGAATGCTTTGCCCGCCTCAAATCTTGTGATATGAGTTTGGAGAAAAAATCAGGAAGAGGTCGTCAATCGGATTTCGACAATCAGGTACTTTTAGCCTCTCACAACTAGTCCTCCGTCTATTCGAATACATTTTTCGATTCTTTTACGATTCTGTTGTAATAATTTTGTGTATAGACCCAAAATAATGACAAAATTAAAAATGCGAATTTTATCATGAAACTCGGTATATGTGGTTAAAATAATATTCCGAACAACTTTTTCTAATAACCTTTTTCGATATCTCTAATGCGAAGCAAAATATTCAGGATTGACCTTGTTTGTGAATTCGCAGTAGGCTGAGTTTAAAGTTCAGGTTTCCGTTGAGTATCTTAAAAAATGTGACCCATCCACCTGTATGACTGTACAAAAATTTAATGCAATTCAAAAATCTGTATTCCTTCAAATAGCGGAGATATGGGGGTGTCTTCATCTTAAATGCGACACACTGTGTATATATATATATATATATATATATATATATATATATATATATATATATATATATATATATATATATATATATATATATATATATATATATATATATATTTAAAATATTTATAATATTACGTTTTCAATAATCTGTACCACATTAACATGAATCATGAATAGATAATAATGTTACATTCAGTTAATAGAATGAACAATTCTCTAAATTTAATATTGCACTATGTAAAAGAGAAACATGGATTGAATCTCATATTACCATAACTGTATATGCACCATTAAAGATGCTATTTATGGTGAAGATCAAGAACTTTTCGGACTACCCTCATAATCCAAATTAAAAGGAAATTGATTAATAGGCGAAAAACAAATGTTTAAGCATTTACCATGTTTATTCTCCATATCGTGAATCATAGAGGAAAGTTCCTTCTCACGGTCCTCCTTCTTTGGAGTGGGTGGAGGTAACGGCATAATAGCACTTGATCTTGGAGTATTCGATTTCGAACGTTCTTCATTTAGAGCGGAATTCAAATTAATCTAAAAATTAGAAAAGAGTGCATATCTATTAGAGTTAAATAAATATAAACAAACAATGGAACTAACAGAACTAGACAATAACACAAAAAGATAAAAATCAAAAAGTTGTAATTATAAGAAGTTCCACACTGTTTAAAAAAACTCCCAAATGAACATTTTCTCTAGAAAGCATCCGCTACTACATGACAGCTACTAGAAAAAACTTCCATTCCAAAGTTGTAAAATGTAAACTATACAGACGACCAATTTAAAGGGATTAACTTTATCAAGTTAGTCATCTTAAAATCACCGTGTAAAAGGAAACTTCTATGTGTAAAAGAAACATTTTCTTGATAGAAATTCACACTAAATTGTATAAATAAAACAAAGTTGTCTAATTTTCACTAATATTTTTCTCTAAAACATAACGCGTCTCGCTACATTGTAGCCTCTTCGTACATTGTAGCTTATTCTTTGTCGACCATCCGATTACAACTGCGAACCTCAATATTCATAAAAAAATGTGTAGCTAAGTCTCTTATAGAATATGGTGAACAAAATATGTTAGAGTTGCTGAAACCTAACTGATTAAGAAATTATCTGAATAACAATTTGTAGCGTTTACAAATTATCGGCCGCTAAAGGTAAGATTGTTTTGCCTGAATCTTATTTGAGAGCACACCGGTATTCTCCGGGACGAACGCCGAGAGAGTCGAACATCCTACCTCGAGCTGAATAGACGTCTTACTCTACTCAGGCTTATTTTTTTGTATTTTTCTAGGGGGTTTCGTTAGGGTCCGGTCGTTATAGAAACCGGTCATTATAGAACCCGTTCATTTTAGAACCCGTTCATTTTAGAACCCGTTCATTATAAAACCCGGTCATTATAGAACCCGGTCATTTTGGGGCCTATTTATTGCAGAACCCGGTCAATGTAGACTCCAGACTTTTTAGAACCCCCGCGTTCTGAACCCAGAGCTGTTCAGTAAACGAATATCTTAGTAATGGGACAGTACAGAGGCGAACAGCACCACAAAAGGAGAAAGCCAGATAATATTTTTATTATATTATTAATATTTTCATGAATTTTTAACATTATTTGCTCAATCGCCATCTCATTACCACCATGTAATAACGTTAGACAATTTGAGGTAATTTGATCTACTTTACTTTAATTAGGTTTAATTTGATTTGATTGGATTCAATTTGATTTAGTTTAGCTTAAGTTGGTTTAGAATAATCCAATTTGAATTATTTTGTAAATTAGGAAAGAGCTCTTATAGGATAAGAAAGTCTGTTAAGATCAAATCTTTCTCTTTAAGCTGGGTCCCCATCAATACAAATTTGCGTTGTGCGGGCTGTATGTGTTGCATATGGTGTGCCTGAGCGGCAATGTAGACGCTCTGATACACAAAATCACATACATATATTGTCGCCGCACAGCACGCACACAAACCATAAGTTGTTCACCAGATAATTCAAACAAATTGTTCCAGTAAATTCAGCACACACGCAACATTTTATTGGTGTGGACCCAGCTTTACATGCCTAGTTTAGTAGGATAGTCGGGGACACCACCGCTAAACCCTTTTACTTTTTTGTTATAACTGTTTAATTTTTATATTTTTGTTATTTGTGTTGTTCTCTGAGATTGTGCTTGTACTTGTACTATTAAATATCTAGTACTATTATTGAATCTTTTTGACACAAATAAACTTTTTCCCAGTTTTAAGGTTTATTTTTATCTTTGGTAATCCTGAAGAACTGGGTGGCGCCCCATTAACGTGCCTGATCAACCCATCCGTGATCTACGACCCTAGTGCCTCCGGCGAACGACTGCCGTCACTGTAACGATGCATACATTGACATAAAATAAATTGATATATAATAAAATAAAAACAGTTTGCATAAAATTAGCTGTCCAATGTGGGGTCTAAATGTGCAGTTAGTATTAAAAAAAAAATATTTCGTTACAAATTTATCACGAAACGAAAGCACATTTACACGGATAGCAAAAGCAAGCCAAGGCAAGTAATTTTGCAGTATAACAACACTCAACGCTCTGTCGCCAACAGATGCTAATGATGTCATCTGTGGATTGCACTGGAAAATTCTCCCTCACGCGACTTATTCACCTGGCTGACCAAAGTTTAAAATAGTAATGGAGGTCCAAAGTAAAATCGACGATTTGATAGATAGATGAAGGCAATGACAGTACTGAAGATTTATTTACCTCCTTTTCCAGAGATGCCACTTGTTCTGTCAACCGAATGTTTTCTCTTCTACTATGAATCAAATCTGCATCAGCTCTATCCAGTCTCTGTCTTAAAGATTGTATTTCAGCCTGAAGTCGTGTAATTTCCTGCTTGTATTGACGTTCAGTTCTTTCGCTGGCCATATTTAATGTTGCAATTTGTTGTTCCAATGCACTTTTTTCTGCCCCAGTTACCCCAATGTCAGACTGAAGAGTCACTAAAAAGTAATTATAATGCCATGATTAATAAAAGTATATCAAACCCCTATACAAACAAATGTGTATGAATTAGACTTACAAATTTTATTTTGCATATCTTTTTTCAGTTCATCAATCAGGGCCTGTTTTTGGGCACATTCTCTTCTCATATCAGTATTCTCTCTTCTTTGCTTATCCAATTCCAACTGCAGTTTATTTGTGGTCTCCCATTGTATACCTACTTCAGCAGTTAACTGTTCGATTTGCTGAGTGTAACGTCTTTCAACAGCAGATCTTTCATCAGAAATTCGTCGGCTCTAAAATAAACACATTAAAAAGAAATATCGAAGGATTTCCGGAAGCTCTAACCTGATCCGCAATGGCATCTCTCAATTTTAAATGTTGTCGTTCCAATTCATCTTTCAAACGTCTAATTTCGATTTCAGCTGCGCTTTTTTCGTATTGAGCTTGTTCGGCAACATCCAAACTCCTCTTCACCTGATCGCATGTATCGTTTTCTTTATCGCGTAGTTTTGATAAAACTGATTGTAAACTCTTAGTTTTTTCTAGTAGCTCTTCTTTTTCTCTAAAATAAATAATAAAAATGACAATATTCGTGAAAAACGATCTAGAAGATTTTCAACGGAACACAAAATCAAGTTTTCTAAATGTGCAACAGCATCAACATCATCAGGAAAATTTTGATGTTTCGTTGACAATATGCTAGAGCCATTAAATACAATTTTCATTATATCTCAACCTGTTACATCCATCCAACTGTTTTCGTAAATTTTCATAAGTAGTGCCTTCAAAGTATGAACCATCTGATAGTTTCTTTCTTAAAGTTTCGTTATCCTCTTGCGATTTCTTTAGGTCTATTCTTGTTTGCGTTAGTTGAGCTTCCAGTTCAGATATTCTTGATTCAAAAACAATAGCTGGTCCATCTATGAGTCTTGTTTTCCGAGATTTTTTTGGAGATTTAGATATCTACAAATAATTTACCGTACAACCTACTGTTTACGTTTTAACACGTTGTTATATTATATTTTTCTGTAATATGTTTATTTCGTCATTAAATTTTGTGTTAATTAATTTTGAAAATTATGTCAATCAAATGTGAGCCATTAGTAGCAATACAACTTTCTGCGGTTTTAACACATTATATATATCTGGTAAACTTGAAGAGATTTACCACTAAACAGCAAATAACTTTTTTAAAGTTCTCGACGCACGTTTAAGCACAATTTAATCAAGAGATTAAATCAACTCCTGATTAAATCTCCAATCCTCTCCAATAAATAATCTCTATCATAACATGGTTAGAGAAACGTGCGTCGAGAACTTTAAAAAAGTGATTTGGTATTCAGTGGTAAATCTCTTCGAGTTTAGTGTTTCAAACCGAAGGTTCCAATAGAAGAATTGAACAAATCTGGTGTTAATGTAACGATTTCAACACATTTGTTATCATTAAGTTGCTATATGGTTTGAAGCTTATTTATGTACACCTTTTCCTTCAACAATCCCCATAAGGAATAATCCGGATATAAGGTTCCCGAGAAAAATAATTACAAAGTTACTAAATCACCAGTTAAAAAGATATAACAAGAATTAACATTATAAGCATATATGTGAAAAAGCCCATTTGGTATATATTAATTTGTTGTTATTTAACGAATACACTATAAATAAACTACTGAACATTGTTAAAATATTTTTTCAGCCCTGAAGGATGTGGCAATGTTGCAATATTGCCTCGATAAACAGTGTCATTTCAAAATTGCACTAAAAATTATTTCTGTGTTTCAGTACGTGCATTTAAGCTCGACTTATAAGGCTGGGCACAGATCAATAAAAATTTGTAGATGTAGATGATCTGACACACAAATATTCGCCGCACAGCATGCACACGAACCATATGTTGTCCATCAGATAATTCAAACAAATTGTTCCGGTAAATTCAAAACACACGCAAAATTTCATTAGTGTGGACCCAGCTTAACCCAAAAATATATTCTACGTGAATATCAGAATATGCTTCTCAATTACGGGGAACCTCTCCAAAATTCCGAAAGAGTTAAGCTTACGGGCAACGATACATCAGTTTCTCAAAAATTGTTGGATACGGGTAGTGTAGTTCCAAAATTTTAAGAATACGAGCAGCAGATAGAAATCGGTCCTAAAGTCGAACAACAAATGTTACGTCTTGTTGAAGAGGATTCTATTAGAAGTACTAAGTGATAGATCGATATATATATCGTTTTTAGGGGGTTTAGTTTGAGTTTTAGTTTAGAGGGTTTTAGTTTAGGGGTTTAGTTTGAGCAAAGTTTCCATACGATACAAAATAGTTCGACTACTCGACAAGAGATGGCGTTACTGTGCGCACCGTCCACTAGTTCGGATATATATTCAATTCAAATGTAATAATTTAACTCTCTTCACTCCTCGTATTTTTTCGGTATAATATTAGGTAATATTTGGCTTATTTCGGGGGGGGTTTGAACTAATATATAGTTCTTGTCCTTCAGCAAAGTCAACCAATCTGTCACCTCTATTGTCTCGCTCACCAGTCGAAATTTAATTATATATTTCGATTATTCTATATATATATATATATATATATATTATATTATTTTATATATAGATTATATTAGATTATATAGATTATTATATATATATATATATATATATATATATATATATATATATATATATATATATATATATATATATATATATATAAAAGGGAGACATCCGTAGGTTTTTAATGTCAAGTTGTTTATTCATTACAAGTAAACTTTTCATAGGAGTAAGATTTGCTAGCATCAACCAGAATATTTCCGACGCGGTTTTACGTAGTTTTGCGTTACATTTTATTTGCACATCAATCTTTTTTGGCTTGTAAACAAGACGTCATAAAATCAACAAATGTCAACCGATCGTGGATCGTAGGTTTCGTTAAGTCCAGGAATGTTCAAGCTTTAAAATGATGCCGTTCGTCAATATATGACGTGACTGGTTCCTGAGATATATCCTAAGTACTGATACTTAATGGACAAAACAAAATATAAGTTATAAGGAAACTTAGAAAGCTTTCAAAGTATTGCGAAGGACCCAATATTTGTAATGAAACAAACAATAGAAAAGATCATAAACAAGAACGAAGAAATCCATATGTATTTTATAGATCTAGAAAATGAATATACACAACAGGAATAGATAAAATCACAATAACAACAATAAAAACATGTATAAAGACAGATTAAATATAGGCGGAACAAAGAGTCCTCAAAAACTGAAAGAACATAAGTCTTCGTGCTAAGTCCATTATTGTTTCAAACCGTAGTAGACGAAGTCATAAAGAAAGTAAAACAAACAAATGAAACATCTACATCTAGAGTTTTAAGGAATAAAACAAATGATTTTTTGATTCGTAAATGGCATGACAATAACAGAAAAAAATATAACATAATTTGTGCGTATTAAAGGAGACTTAGAAAAAGCTAAAAAATGAAACCGATGATTATAAAACAGAAAGACAATACCCAATTTTAAAATGGATGGACAAATCAAAGAACAAGTTGAAGAATTTAAATATCTGGGGTCAACAATAGAAAGGACAAACTGTAAAAATAAATTAATAACAAAATAGAACAAGTTGGGGGGTCCACAATGCTCTAAAAACATGTTTTTGTAAAAAACTTTGACAATATGTACAAATGGAAGTCGTAAACAATGTAAAAAAATCCAACATTTATACAGGAAATTGTGGACTCAAACTTTTATCAAACAGATAAAAGGAAAATAAATGTTACTGAGCTAGGATTCATATAGAAAATAGAAGGCAAGACGAGAAAGAACAAAATCAGGAATAAAGAATACGGAGAAAACCTGTGACGAATATCTAAGAGAAACAATTGGAAACAATTGGAATGGAAAGCATTTAAGTTGAGATAAAATAAGCATTCTCAATATCACATCTGAATATCTTCGAATAATATGAAAACGTCGCACTGTTAACATTATTAAATACAAAAATTTAAATGCAGCTCAAATAAACGCAGAATTGTCCAAACCTTAAATCGTACTCTTATGACTGTTTCCGAATATTAACATGCAATCGGGAAAATACTAAAAGAAACTAATATTAAATCGTTTGCTTGCTTCAACTTTCTTGATTACTAAGAAAATAAACAGGACTTTTGTGGTGTACCGTGTATTTGATTTTAGAAGTATAAATATTTCGATATCCTAAGAGCATTTGTCCCAACATGGATTGAATTCTGGCACGCCATTAACATTAGCAGCAAAAAAGGATATTCACGGTCATAATACAATGTTCTGGTTCTTGCTTGGGCCAAGAAGGCTTACTGTAAATCACCACAAAAACAATTGTTTTCTCCATTATATATTGAAAACGCTGTTGGAATTCGAATAGTAAATTTTTCCAAACCTACTTTACTCTTCAGACTTGGAGTCATCGGATTATTACATTTTCAGTAATACGCCCTTTTTAATACATATTTTTCTAATTACGAACAAGTTTGGGAATAAATAAACAATTCAGTCGTTCTTAAAAAGTAATAGAATGCGAACTGTTCTAGCATCTAATACCATGTAATTTAAGAATTTATATTGTATAGAAAAACTCTTGTTTAAAACATGCATTTACAAATATTTTTAAAACAGCAGTACTAGACTAATTGAAAAGTTGGCGGGGCGAAAATAAAACAAGTTTATAGTTGAAAAAATTACTACGTTGACTACGTATATTTTCCGTTAAGCTCAAGAAATTCTTTCTAGCTGTTTTCCAATTCATTTATCCCTCAATTCCTTTTCAATCCATTTATTATCTCCGAGGTGACTTTCTGGAAGTCCTTCAAAATACTCATCTACGGCTGCTATAACTTCTTCTTTTCCTTTGATGAAAAACGCTTGCCACGTAGGAATTTTTTAGGTTTGGGAACAGTTGAAAATCAGAGGGGGACAGATCCGGTGAATACGGTGAATGCTCCAACAATTCGTAGTGTAACTCCTTCAATTTGGCCATTGCAAGAACACCTCTGAACCGGTGCATTGTCTTGATGAAAAACGTTTTTTTTCTTCGCTAAACCAGGCCTTTTCTCACGAATTTTTGCTTCCAATTCATCCAAAATGTTTGAGTAATACTGTCCGGTTGCGATTATTACAAACATAAACTATAACTATAAACAGACATCTCTTCAGCTGGATATATCTAAATTTCGAACATATCTTGCATAGAGACATGATTTTTTTCCCTATGCAAGATATGTTCGCTTGCATAGGGACAAAAATGTCATGTCAATTCAAAATGACCATGATGTACGTAAGTTGGGACAATTGAGGCACGTAGATTGGGTCACTACGTGTTCTCATATTTTCTCGAATCTTCTAGAATATTCAATCGAATTATATCCAATTTTCTAGAATTATTGGGAATGATCTAGAATATTCTATCGAATTATATCGAATTTTCTAGAAAATTTTAGAATACTCTATAAAATCCTATCAGAAGAATTACATAGAATATTCGATAGGATCAATTACATTCGAAATCTTTCGAGAACATTCCAAAATGGTAAACAAATCAAAGCTTCGAGATGTTCTATCCCCACCACTGGACACTTCCTTTACGGCCAGCTGGGGGTATATAAGGAGCCTCACTTTCGCTCTGACGCCAGTTCAATTTTGTATTTATTCAAAATAATAAAACAAAGAAGTATAAGAAAAAGTATAAAAGTGATAAAATAAAAATCTTCTTGCAAGGAAAATGACGACCCATATTTTGATCATTTAAGTGTGCTTTTCGATTTGTACCATTTTGATGCACAGTCCATATGGAATATCAACGAGTTTGGTTTTTCATCAATTCCAACGAAAATCGGAAAAGTCATCTCGTTAAAAGGCATAAAAAAGTCGGTCAAGCTGCTACACGAGAACCTGGTACTATAACAGCTATGGCCCTTGCCATAAATGCCGCCGGTAATTACATGCCGTCTTTCTTTATTTTCCCGGAAAAGAATTGCAAAGCTGTTATATATATATATATATATATATATATATATATATATATATATATATATATATATATATATATATATATATATATGCAGTGTTAGAATTCTGTGGACTACGTCCAATGAGACTACAGTGCTGAGTGTAATTATACACCCAACTGCTGTGTTCCACAATCTCATGTGGAACACACAACAACCCGTGCCTCCACCAAACACTCAGCACTGTGGTCTCATTGGACGTAGTCCAAAGAATTCTAACACTGCATATATACGCCATCCGACGGGAAGTCAGCGAAAGTATGGGTTATTGACTGTGGATAGGGACTCCCTATTCTTGACTAGAAAGCATATGTCGGTACCCTAAAGAGTCTGAAACATCAGGAGACAAAACATATGCCCTCCAATTGCAGGGATGGGTGGGGCCTGTCCCCGGTCAAGCAATCATACTATATATATATATATATATATATATATATATATATATATATATATATATATATATATATATATATTAGATATTAATCTATTAATCTAATTAGAATATAGTGGAAATTTAGATATTAATCTTGGTTTTTAAGTAATAATATGTTCAATAAACATGCAAATAAATCAAGCACTTTAAAAAATATTTAACATAGCAAAAAATGTTAAGTATAACATAATAATACATTCCTAAGAAAATTGTAAATTATAATAAAAAGAAAATCATAGAATTAGGTACTCCAATATGAAACGAAATAATTTGGTACGTCTTCTTTTTTGGGTTGGGTTTTCACTTTCCACTCCAACAATATTTTCATAAAATCCTCTATGTTCTTCTTGGATAATGGGTAACTGACCTCGAATATTGTTAATGTTTTTTTGTGATATGTTTCCAGTGTTGTAATTAATTTTGGTGAATTCAACATCTGACGGGGGCATATAATTTTTTGATGGCTTATTTTTAAATAAGGAACCTTATTTGAAAGGAGTGTATTTATCGTATGCTTCTTTATATAGGTAACTACCAAACTCGTCAATACGTATCCATTTTATACCATCTCTAAATGGAACTTTCATTCAGTAGGTTCTTTTTTTTATTCATCAACCCCATTTTAGTTGGTAAGCTATCAACATCACAAAAGTACAGTCCCATATCGTTAACCGTCGACTGTTTTGTGCATGCTGTTTTAATGATCTGTCTATATTGTTCCGGGGTAAGCATGGTACTGTTTTCTTAGAATTTCTTTCTAAACGCTCAAAATCTCTATCTGAGTCTAAATACGTATGTCCTACCTCTGGAAATTTGTGATTTCAATATTATCAGTTGGTACAAACAAATCACATGGAAATTCTTGTTTTGGCCAGAGCATGAGTCGGACCATACTGTAAGATGTTTCTTTTTTTCACATTTTCACGTATCACAAGTTCATAAACTGCTTACAACTTCTGCACTACCTCTACCGGTTACATATTCAGTCCACGTTTGCATTATACTTTGGTGCCCTTCAGTCGTGATCATGTGGATGCCTAAGTTGTAGAACCACATTTGCCTTAAGTAAAATGCCTTTGACGTAGTAACTTTTGGGTAAGGGCATAATCTAATGTAAGTCAGCCGTTATGTAACATTCGTTTTTGTTTTTCAAAGATTTTTCTCGATCTTTAGACATCAACGGAAAGCCTAGTTTTACATTCTCTTCGAGTGTCATATTTGATTTCCCAGAATCACATTTGCTGCAGGTATCACTCTTCGGATGAGTAAATGACAAATTGAACTAGGTTGACAATTTTTCGCAAAAGTTGATTTTTTTATTAAAAAATTGTCTATTTTAGTCTGTTGTTTGCATTTTTCAACATATAATTTATATATGTGCAACATATTCAAATATGGGGCCAAACACCTTTTATGTGGATTACTATTTCTGGAATAATGGGACTCTTCGGTGGGAAATTGATTAACATGATCTATAATAGTCTGCTCCACAGCATCGCTCATCTTATGTGGCCTTGTCATATATCGTCCACATGTATCTTGAGATGGAACTAATTGTCCAGACTTTAGTTTACCTCTAATGATGTCGACTTTTTACGGCTAATTTGGTAAAGAGCACAAAATGCTTTTTTACATATATACATTTGTTGATTGTCCAAAATGAATGAGTATTTGAAAGAATGAGATGCACGTTTAGAAGCGTTTTTACGCTGGCGTGCAACTTCCACTGAAGTGATACTTCTAAATAATAATGACTTTTTGAATTTATAACAAGGCTATAAAAATTATCAAGTATTAACTTTTCAAATATTAGAGTGGATATGGGCACATAGCTCCTACTTCTATAGCATTTTTGAAATTTAATGTAAGATAGCCCCTTCTACCAGTCTGTATTTGCTTAGATTTGTAGAATAGAGCCAAATCCTGATGGGGCAAGCCGCATATGCACATAACTCTTTCATCTACGACAAAACAGGACTTTTTCAAAAATGTCACTTAACTCCCTCTTCCATTTGTCCCTTCAATTATGAGTAAAGTAATTGTTTGTATTCAGACTAATACCATGTATGCCTTTTAAATGCTCAGTAAATACATTCTGGAAAATTCTTATTGCCTTAGAAACAAAGCGAAAATGAGATTAAATGAAATATACTAATAAGGCTCCGCCACTTTTATTTTATTGGCCACTGTATATATTTATGGATAGTGCTTCAAGGATGGTGTTGTACACCAGAATTTTTCCGAAAAGAATATTTTTAAGTACTGAGAAGTACTTAGGTTTTCATGATATTTCGATGAGAATTCACACTCGCCTATGAAACTTAACATTTAAAAATATCGATGCTCAAGACAGGTTTCGAACGTATGATCTCTGTCAGCTATTAATTCGACAGTTAACCAATACCTACAATTATAAATAAATATTTAACATGACTTACATTTTTATCTCCAAGATCAAAGTCGGTTTCAGTTTCTGTTTCGGTCTCCAAATGGTCAAAGACGGACTTTATCAGTTTCGACTTTTGCTTCTCGTGCAAGTGTTCGTTCTCGCTTATCACATCTTTTACTTTGGACAAAAGCGACGACAATTCACCCTGCGAATGCAGCACCGATAAAACAAATATTCAGGTCAGTAATTTAATTTTACCTTGCAAAATCTAGATTCTTTCTCCAATTGTTCGATGTAGTCTTCCTGACGTTCAATAAATGACATTAATTCTGGTGGTGCGGGAGCAGCATTGTCAAATTTAACTGATTCCCTTAAATTATAAAATAAAAAAAAGTATTAAAATATAGTAAAAACCTGTATTTTTTAAGAAATATACTGAAAAAATTATGAAAAAATATTAATATATAAGTGTAAAACATTATTTTATTTTCATTCAGACAACGAACACATTGGTCAAAGTCCCCGGTCTGACAAATAAGACATACGTTTTTTGCAAATTTCGACTTTATTCATCAATGAATTCTCCTTCAAAAGCAATACGATCATTTCAATACTTTTTTTAACATTTCTACACCTTTTTTATAAAACGATTGCTTCAAAATATCCTTTCAGCAATTACCTCTTCGTAGGAGTGAAATTTCTTTCCAACGAGCATTTTTTTGAAGTGTGAAAACAGGAAATAGTCGCTGGGGGCCAAATCTGAAGAATACAGCTGATGAGGAAGCAATTCGAAGTGCAATTCATGCAATTTAGTCATCGTTGCTAACGATTTGTGAGACAGTGTATTGTTTTGGCAAAACAGCACTTTTTTGTTCATTTCCAGCCTTTTTTGCGATCTCGTCCTTCAAATGCACCAATAACGCTATGTAATATTAGCTATTGATAGTTTTACATTTCTCGAGATAAGCGATGAACAATATTCCATGCGCATCCCAAAATACAGAGGCCGTAACCTTGCCTGCCGATGGTTGTATTTTTAGTCGCTTTGGACGGCTTTCACCGGCTACTCAACTGACTGTCCACTCAACTGACTGTATACTATACTCCGGAGTATAGTGATGAATCCATTTTTCATCCATTGTCACATACCGCATGAAAAAATCCTTTTTATTTCGCTTAAACAGCTCCAAACATTGCTCAGAATCATCAATACCTTGTTGTTTTTGGTTCGCTGTAAGCAAACGCGGTACTCATTTCGATAGCAATTTACGCATTCCCAAATGTTCATGCAAAATGATGTAAACATTTTCTTTCGATATCTTCATGATATCAGCTAAGGCGATTTTGCGAACTCATTTTTTGAATTTTTCTGATGTTTTCTGGTGTAATCACCTCATTTGAACGTCCAGAACGTTCAGCATCATCGGCGTTTATACATCCACGTTTGAATTCAGCATACCAATCAATTATGGTTGATTTTCCTAGGACAGAGTTCGGGTAATGTTTATCAAACCATTGTTTTGCTTCAACAATATTTTTCTTCATCAAAAAGCAATGCATCAAAAGCAAGCTTAATGAACACTTGAAATTCTTTTTTTTTTCATTGTTTGGAAAATAAGAAAAGTAGCGTCATATAACAAAAGTAGCACAACAACGCAGGAACTAGTAGACAAATTGTCATGCCATTTTGACACATGATGTTTGAAAGTTGGTACAATTTTGCATTTTTTGTAAGTGACGCCATCTATATGTCAGACAGGGGACTTATTTACCGATATGTTATATTTCAATAAAGAATAATATCAATTTCTCAGAAATTTGTTGGTAGCCAAAAAGTTTAATAATTTTATTTTAAAAATACTCACTGCGGAATAGTCTTGTCAATATTCTCAGAATGCAGGGTACCGATGTTGCTTTTTAAAGGTGGATAATAGTATTTTCTTGGAACAGATGGTGTGTAGTTGTAGTTGTAATAAGGCCTGGTCAGCCTGGAAGTCCTGCTAGCTCCACTGATCATAGATTGATTGTCTGTTTCCTCCCCAGCACTATCCAACTCTCTAAGAGGTCTACTGCTATATATACGACTGAAATAAAAATATCATATACGACTGAATATATATACGACTGAAATAAGCATAAAATAGGGTAATTCAACAATTTTTTTTAATGTTGAATAAAACAGTGTTAAATATAAAAAAAAGACTGAATTGAAACTGGAAACTGAATAGCTATCATTTATATTTTGAAAATATGACTCAAATGTCCACCTGCTGAAGCAGTAAAGCAGTTATCTACCAGTAGCAGCAGCTACCAGTCCTGACTGGTAACTTTTTCTGAGTACTCTTCTTTCAAATACTGCAACCATCTCTTCTGTTTTCATCATGAGTGTCCACGTCTCTCCACCAACGTGACTACAGGCCAAATTAGTGTTTTATAGATCCTTAATTTCGCGTTATTTTTGAATACGTTTAGATTATAGGAGAGAATTCAGGGAATAAGTAACTTTGCTACCCTTCATAATACGATATCTCTTGTGATATTGTTGTTTTCATCAAGTTTGCTCACCAGATAAGTAAATTTCTTCACAACTTCAATATTGTCACCACTGATTATCCAGTCCTGTGCTTTTTTTGGATTCTTCCGCTTCTTTTGGTTTTCACCTTTATTTCATCATAGGTCTATCTCCCTTAATAATCTTTTCGATCGTGTTAATATGTTTAGGTTATCTCTATCTTACGATCTGTTTTTCTTCATTTATCAGTGTTCCATATATGTCTATTCCAATCTATGTCTATTTCGATGATGACTTTTTTCAATAGTATGTTAAACACAACTGGTGCCAGTCCATCTCTCTGTCGTAAATCTTCTCCGATCTCAAATTTTACCGCGATGTGTTATTGGATTTTTACTACTGCCTTGGAAATAAGTATCGTCATCCGGGTTAATCTAATCAGCTTAGATGGTATTCCCATTTCCTCGATGAGCTCATATACTACTGCTTTTGGTACACGGTCACACGCCTGCCTGAAATATATGAACATCTGGGACAAAGGAGTATTAAGGTTGTTTTCTCCATTATTTAACCGACCATAAACAGTTGATCAATTGTTAGCGTTCCATTCTAAACCCTGCCAGATATTCGGCCAATCCTTCTTCGGTGTATGGTACTATCCCCTGCCTTATTATGTTTGCTGAAACTTTATATGTTGTGTAAAGCAATGATAAGCCACTGCAGTTCTCTCATTTCTTGTGAATTGGTTATATTACCGCCTGCTGCCACTCTGCAGGCCTATGCTCATTATTCTGATAATAGGCCTCTGATAAATATTTTCCCCCAAGTTTCAGTAGTTTTAAAGGTATGTTATCTATCCCGATAGCTTATTATTACGGTGCAGATTATTTTTAAGTCTTATTAATCAGTCTTTCATTCCTGCAACAATTGTACTTCTACCAATTGCTCTGCTGCATTTATAAATTATGGCTTATTATCATAATCTTCTCTGGTGGTTCCGTTTAACAAGGTTTCAAAATATGTCTTCCATTGCTCTAGCTCTTCGTGTTGATTAAAATTTAGCCATTTGCTAATATAAGTGAAAACTGGTGAACAAATAGTGAAGAGAATTAAGTGTACCGTGTAAGTGAGTAATTTTAGTGCAGTATTATTCGGTGACCTTGTTAAGGATAGATACGTGAATCATTATTACTGTCGAAAAATGGAGGTGAAAAAAAGGAAAGGTGATAAATTTAAAGATATGGACTACTGAAAAAAGTGGTGTAGTCAAGGGGTTTCTAATAAAGAAACAAATTTGGATTTAGCTATCAAAGCTTCAGCTACCTTGCATGCTGATAAGAAGACTGTGATGACAAGCGGGCCCTCGACCTCGACCTCAATCACAATACCGAATGTCGAAATCGATGCCATGTCGCTGGTGCCCTGTTCGATACCTTCAACTGCCGAATCTGCATCTAGTCTGCAACAGGCCAGCTTGCCTGTTACCTCATCTTTTACAACTGTAGCTAAGTTGGATGTTGGTTTTTACGCGAATCAAGAAAAAATCTTGGATGAATATTTTAAAGTCCAAATTTTAAAAACGCCATGGAACCAACCCAGAGATTATAAGTTTCCTATTTCCACAAAACGAAACTTGCGCTTTCAATTGAAATGGTTGGAGAGATTCCCCTGGTTGTCATATTCGGAATATAAAAGTGGAGTATACTGTAGAGTTTGCGTGGTAATGGGACATTCGCTTGATGAAGGTAAAGGCGGTCATCAAAGGATCGACCAGTTGGTAACCGAACCTTTTTGTAAGTTGAAAAATGCCCTAGGAATATTTGAAGCTCATGCGAAATCGGGATACCAGAAGCGAAATTCAGAACTGGCAGATAACTTTCTAAAAGTAATGTATTCGCAGGCTTTTTCGGTCACTGAACAGCTGTCTTCTGAAAGAAAGAGACAACAGGAGAATCGAAAGAAACTAATCCCTATCGTAAAAGCAATAATTTTTTGCGGCAAACAAGGCATCTCCTTGAGAGGTAAAATCGATTCGGGGCGCATACAAATTTCACCAGAATCACCAGAACCTGAACAACCACTACAGAATGAAGGTAATTTTAGAGCCCTGTTGCGGTTTGCGGCTGAGTCTGGAGATAAAGATCTGGCTGAGCATTTAAATACTTCACAGAAGAATGGCCTGTACACAAGCCCTCAGATCCAAAACGAATTAATTGACATTTGTGGTGAATTAATTCAACATAAAAAAATTGAAGAAATAAAGAAAGGCAAACTATTTGCGATTCTGGCTGACGAAACCACCGACATCGGACGTGTAGAACAAGTCTCGTTATGTCTTCGATATGTTGATATTACAGATAATAAACACCATATACTTAAAGAGATGTTCCTTGAGTACATTCCAACGGTCGATGTTTCAGGATCCGGTCTCGCAAAACTTATTATTACAGCTCTGAAAAAGCATGGACTTAAATGTTCTCATGTGGTTGGTCAAGGTTACGACGGGCTGCAGCTATGAGTGGGTATTTGCACGGTGCCCAAGCTTATGTTCGCCAAGAATGTCCTCTTGCTCTTTATGTACACTGTAGTGCACACTCTCTCAACCTTGCTATTGCTGATTCATGTTCATTAGCAAATGTCCGAAATTGCATTGGAATTGTGCAGTCTGTTGGTTCCTACTTTCGACATTCTGCTCAAAGCACTGCTTTGTTGAAAGAAAAAATCCAGGAGCTACTACCCGTCGGTAACCAAAAAAGCTTGCTCTCAATGTGTGCAATACGGTGGGTCCACAAACATGAAGCTATTATAAAATTCAGGGAAATTTATTCAGCGATTGTGAATGCTCTCGAAGAACTCCAATTTAATCACAATAAGGAAACATCGCAACAAGCGGCCCAATTGCTAAGTACGCTTCGATCTTCAGATTTTGTGATATGTTTAGTGATTCTTCAAAAGTTACATTGTCGCTATCAAAACAGTAAAGTAAATACATTGTCGCTATCAAAACAATTACAGACAATTGACATCGATCTTATCACGGCATTCAAACATGTAGATGATGTTATTAATGTCTTACAACTCCTGAGAAACAACACTGACGTCGAATATCTTCATCTCTATGAAGACGCAAAGGTTTTACTGGAAGAAAATGGTGGTATACTGCGAATGCCACGCGTCGTCGGAAGACAATTAAATAGACCGAACATTCCTGCATTGGATGTATGCACGTATTACAAAATTAATTTGCTCATTCCATTTCTTGATCATACAATTCAACAATTGGTTGAAAGGTTTACCAAACATCGTAAAGTAGTGTCAGCACTATCTGGTGTGTTACCTTCAAATTTTACTGCCAGTACTGAAATTGAAGAAGCAATTTCCATGTACTCGTCACAGCTTCCCGAAAGCAACATATCAGTGGTTAAAGCAGAACTTGAAGTATGGAAAACAGTGATGACAAGTATCTCGCCTACCCCGAAATCTAGTTTGGAATGCCTAGATATGTGCGATAAAAACCTTTATCCTAATATTTACACATTACTACAAATCTTGGCTACCATTTCTGTATCCACTGCTACCCCAGAAAGGTCTTTCTCGAGCCTAAGGAGACTGAAAAACTATTTACGAAACACTACAAGTGAAAACAGACTTAATGGTTTGGCTCTCATGAACATTCACTATGGAACAGAAATTCATGCAGATGAAGTAGTGGATATATTTAAAAGAAAAAGCCGAAAATTTCTTCTTTAATGGTTTTAGATTTAGCGCAGAGGAACGAAATTAATTTAACCATTTCATTTAAAGTTAAAAACTTTATAAATATGTCGTAATTTTTCCGATGAATATATAGATATTAAATTTCATGTAAGTATATTTTTGTTGTTTTATTTACTTCAAACTAAACCCCCCCAAAACTAAATCCTGGCTACCCCCGTGATACCTATCTATCGACTCTGCTACTGCCCTATAAGTTGCTGGTTTTTCTAACTCTTGCTTGATTCTACGTTCGTATTTCTTCCTAACGCTTTCGTCTGTTTTTAATGTATATTTCTTTGTTGATGACACAGATCCTTTGTCATATTTTTGTTACTAACAAGTAGTAGTCCGATTCTGATGACGTTCCTCTATAACTTCTCACGTTAAGCATACTTGAGTATGATCTGCTATGTATCATGACATAATTTATTTGGTTTACTGTATGACCATTAAGGGATACCCATGTTCCTTCATAGATGTTTTTTCGTGCGAACTTTGTACTCATTGCAATGAGGTCCTTGTATACCGCGAATTGTATTGCTCTCTCACCATTATCATTTCAGTTATAATGTAGACTGCACTTGTCTACTATCGGAGTATATTCCGACTCTGTTCCAATTTTGGTAATAAAGTCCCCTAAAATTAACTTAATGATATTTCTGGGGGTCTTGTGTACCTCAGTTTCCAGCAACGTATAAAATTATTCCTACTCTGCCGATATTTTGTCCTCAGTTGGTACATGTATAGAGCGCATTGATCGATTTTGAAATTTCCCACTCATTCTTAAAACAGATTCTCTCACTCACATAAAACCTAGTACATTTGACTGATTCTTGTTATATCTGCTGTAATGCATTTGATAGTTACCTTTTCTCAGAAGTCCTGTAACTAACTATCCTTTCTCTTGGAGTGCTACTGTATTAAATTATATTTTCTTACCTGTTGAAGAGTATTACTTAGAGCTCCTGGCTGATATAATGTTTTAATGTTCCATGTAGCGAATCTCGAATTTAAACAGTGGCAAAAAGGGTCTAGAGAGAAATGCGAAAATTACCACATTATCGCTCTCATTCAACAATCAAGCAGAATACTAAAATCCTTCTTACGGCAGATTACCCAGAGCAGGCTGGATTCATTCCAGGGAGAGGTATACGTGAACAGATTCAACATTCGACAAACAATTTAAAAACCGAAAAGCGTTTGACAGTATAAAATGGGAGAAATTATGGAAAATTCTGCAGGAAATGAGAGTATCACATCACCTGATTGGCTTAATTTGTCATCTGTTCAAAAAAAAACCGAGAAGTAGTGAAAATTGAAGATCGAATACCGGATGAGTTTTGCATTAATAAAGGAACCGGACAAAGGATGTTGCTAATTCTATACAACATTTATGGTGAATATATCATGCCTAGAGCTCTCGAGGATTGGAGGGTAGTGCCAGTATTTGCCGCGGTATTCTACCAGAATATTAAAATATCTACCTTAAGATATGCCGATGACACTACACTTCTTGCGAGATCGGCCGAGAAAACGTTAATTATAAAACAAAATAAAGGACGAAAGGCATCTTTACAGATAAAAAATAAACCGGGAAAAAACGAAAATAATGATTATCAACCGTCAAGACAACAAAATGTCCAACATCAGTCAAATAGGGTAATTTAAAGTAGTAAGCCAATTCGTCTATCTAGGGCTTTAATATCGAACGAAGGCGGTAACACTCATAAGATCAGAAGATCATAAACCGAAGATCTGGCAGGATAAGGACATAACACACAACACAAAAAAACATAAAAAACCTTAGTTTTTTTCAGTACGGCTATATCCCGCTGAAACATGAACCATTTAAAACAAGACCTCAAGCGAATGGATTCTTTTGAGCGTTGGTACTGGAGAGGGCCCTTTACATTCCATGGACTACCAGACGAACAAACGCATCCGTTATTCAAGAAAATAATGATCCCACAAAGTTATCCCAAATTATTAATGAACGAATACTAACGACCGCATTGAATCAATTCTTCGGCCGCATTAAAAGTAGTAACCTAGAAAGACTGGTGCTGCAGGGGCGAACGAAGGGTTCTAGATCAAGTGGCAGACCTCCAAAAAGATGGACAGATGAAATTAAAGACCTATCTGATTCAACTCGCCAATATGAAACCGGAAATAGAGAACGCTGGCGATAAGTAGTCCGAAAAGGCCGCAAACGGAATGAGTTTCCATAGGTCATGACTCTGTAAAAAAGAATACGAAGAAGAAAAACCAGTGGCAGCACTGAAACATCAACATATCAGATATGCAAATCTGATGAATCTGATATGAAAATGAACACGCGAAAAATCTGTTCAGAATACGCGAACAGTGTGTTTTATTTGACCCATTATCAATATTCTCGGAATTTCTAACATATTGTAATCATACTGTGTTCTATTAAGTTTCTATGTCAGTGCGAAAAATACAGTTATGAAATAATTGATGTGGTGAAAAATTGCTCGATTACGGAATGCAGCTCGAACAACATTCATGGAGACTCTGACCGAATGAGTAATGCATAATTCATCTACAAAAACGACCGTTGGCTTGCTCATTATCCCGAAAATATCCCCATTGTTGCGAGTCATGTCGCGAATTCTTTTAAAAATAGGAAACCCATAATAAGGGAAACAAATACAGTGAAACCTTGAATAAAAAGAAGAAAACCATATATTCTTCCGCAGGTCGATGCACTGGCACATGCGAGTTATTTGATTCAAGGAGTAGTGGACTAATGACCAGATCTGAATCTGTTCGACTATTGTATAACGAATGGTGCCAACAAAGTCACCAATAAGTCGATGCATTCCTTATCGCTGCAGACCGACATTGAAACAACTAATTTAGATAAGATGTTCAGAGGGCGTGCGGACGGATAAATATACTCTAGAGTTTACTCTATACTTAAGCAAAATTATTATCTGTAATGTTTAATATCCACGAATAAAACCTTGTTTAAAAAATTGTTCGTTTTGTCCGAATTTTAGAAGGAATTTTTTGCAAGTTTGTAATTACGTTGATTCGTTGCCTTTCCTGGGAAATAGAATGTTGTAAAGTTTATCATGGTAACTCTATAATTGTTACAAAAAAGTATATTCAAAACTAATAACAGGTGATGAAACATTCCTTTTTTTATAGGTGTATGTCTATAAAAGGCTGTGTCTGTAAGATTTCATATTGGCTCTCCTACACAATAGATGAGCCAATATGAATTCCTGAAAATGAATGTATTTATATCAACATTTATAAAAAACAATGAACAATAAAAACAATTTTTTACTGTTTTAGTGAATGTCATTAAATTTACAAAATATTGTACACTTTATTATTGTTAAAATAAATTTACACAAAAATAGGCTTTCTAAAAGTTCTTGCAGATATACATATTAGAAAGGAGTGATCATTCGAAAAAAGTGAACGAAAACCCGGGAAATTATATGAAAACATTATTTGGGGATACTTACACATCAAGTGCAGTCACATTTGATTAGTATAATCGTCATGGACCACTTGAAGTTATTAGAAGATGACCCGAAAGGTCGCTTTTCAAAGCTTTGAAAAGATACCGTACTATTTGTGTATCCGCTGCTTATCCACGACCCCTAACTGATACACCACATGTTATTTAAATAGATAAAGATCAAAAGAATACTTTGTCTTGATCATTCGTGAATATTTAAACCACAGAAAGATTAACATTATTTTATCTAAACGTCAAATAATGGCAATCCATTATCCTGTTCATTCGCCTGATTTAGAACTTAACAATTTTTTCTGTCCTCTTAAAAAAGGAAATGTTTAAGGAATTTTATACTTTTGAAATATATTATAGCGATCTAGAATAATATAAAGCATAAACTGTAGATTATTTCAGAAAAAATTTTCCACAAAACGTTCAGTCATTACGTAATCGTTGAATGACTTATATTGAAGGACAAAATCACTATGTAAAAGCATAAATGTAAAAAAGTTGAAATCTGTTACTGAAGCATTTGCGTTTATCCTTCATTTATAAATAAATGATTATACATCACTACCCAGAGGTTTAATCCGATGTATATTGTTTGCTTAGACAAATAAGCATTCCTTCTTTAGTGTTAAAATGATTCAGTGTGAAATATTCAGTTTTTAGCAAGAACATTAAAATGAGTAAAATAATGAAAAACGCAAAAATGAAAACAATTTTAAGACGTTATTTTAAAAGAGGTTACAAAACAACTGACACTGCCCGTGCGATTTGCGAAATAGACAGGAAGGTTGAAGAAAAGGGAACATCAGATCGTCTACGGTCTCTCGCTGTCGATGTTTTAAGAGCAGCTGTGACTGACAGAAAAAGCAGAAATTTCAGAGCATAAATTAAGATAAGATAAATAAGAATTAAGAGCAGAAATTTCAGGGGAATTAGAAGTATCTCAAACTACTGTTAACTGGCATTTGCGAGGCATAAGAAAGGCGTACATTTTTTTAAAGAGTGAATAACTAAGTATCTTAAAAACACATACTTTTGTTAAACCCTAGAACGTTTTATTACCTCAGTCTGATAACTTTATAAACGTTGTGTCTAAATTTGACTGTTAGCTAATAAGTCATAATTGCAATCAAATATAATCAATATATAATATACCTTCTGACTGGAGTATAACTTTCTGCCAGAAGAATCCTCAAACGTCCCACCGCTTCACGATAAGCAGTATCGGCATAGTCAGGCTTTCTTCTAAAATCCATTTTGGGAATAGTAGATTTTCTGTGAAATAACAAAAAAAAAATAAGATAAAAGCATACCGACTTCAGTAGAAAAATTAAATAAATTAAAATCTGAACCTGAATTACGTACATTATTGGACACCTGCACTGTACTTACAGGTGCAAGGAATTACGGCAAGTATATGCAGAATGACCAGCACGTTCGTTAATTACGAAATAATTTACCTACCCTCATGTCCACTGTGTTTGTATTTGCAGCGCCAAGACGTAAAAAGGCTCTGTTTCGAATCGATAAAAATTCTCGCGTGCTGACTCATATTTATAGGACAATAAATTACCAAAGAATACCCTACAGGACATGATATCTGGAGATTTTTAGCAATGGCATCGACAATGTCTTGGAATTGCATCTAATGATGTGTCGCATGCGATGCATGCCCTGGTTAAAAAGTTTTTTCGATAAAACTTATTGGTTGTCATAGAAACGAAACCGCATGCAACTTATTACTATAATTTCAATACTGCAGGCAACAATGGTGGTAATATCATTAGTTGCACAAAGATTTTTTTTTATATATTCAGGCACTGTGTTAGTATTTTGAATTTATCTTGTTACAGTATTACGGGTAAAAATAAATTTACTTGTCTTTTTTTATAAAATTCAGAATGTATTCATAAAAAACAAATACATATTCCATATTCAAAATACTCTTTTCGTATAATTCATTGATTTGTCCGTTGCTTTATGATAGTTCATTTTTAAATAGATTAAAACAATATTTTTACTTTGTGTAACTATGGTGTTGTAACCATAGTTACATTATCACGAAACGACAAGTTTTAAAGTCGTGTTTAATAATGTAGCATTGCAGAAGAAACTATAGTCACACAAAGTTAAAAATAGGTGATAGATAGCAAAGTCAAATTTTGTTTTATTCGATTTACACAAGAGAAACTGTTTTGTTTGGATAGGTTCATCGATGTTTTTCGGGCATAATCGATTATTTTTAAGTGCTAATCAATCAGGTAACTTTGTGTCGACCGAAATAGGTAATAGTCGTATGGAGCGAAATCTGGCGAATAAGCCGCATAAAGGAAAATTCACTCAGTTCAATTATTACATCAGTGCAAATTAACTTGCACAATTCTACCATCAATACCTCTTTCGCTCGAATGTATAATCGAAAGTTGTTTTTGACTGAGCTGCTCAGTAGCAGTTTCGAAAGAATTCAGCAACTCTTAAATTACCTTAACATCCCAGCATTTTTTTGTATCGATACTGGATCTTGCAAGCGACATCGACGGTTGCTTAGTATTCACTAAAGATTTTCCTAATACTGGTTGACCGTTTAATACTAATTTTAATCGCCCACAATGATTTTGTACAGAAAATCTTACATTTCATTTACTTGATTTGTTTATCTACATTTTTTTTAATATTGAAGATATTGAACATATGGTATATATGGCATGGCCCCGATCGTCTCCCTCAACTGCTTTCCTTGCGTACATCTGGAGCTCGGCTGATGACGGCTGAAAGGCTAGATTCCGAGAGATATGTGGTGGCGCATTGTGGCAGTTGAGCAGAGACGAGCGGTGGCACCATATGGAGAAAGGGTAAAAGATTTCTGTAACATGTCCACTGGTTAATGATTTCGCTATTATCCATCTTTTTCAAAGCGTTTTCTTTTCTCGATGTCGTCTTGTTGTTTAGCGTGAAGCCTTGTCTTTCGAATGTAGTACCTCTCGCTTCTGTAAACAAATCCTTATAACTGTAGTCTTCGTTCGCATTAGAGTTATTTTCTTGTATCACCGGAAAAAAATTAAGTGTTACAATACAGCAACAAATTGTTGTGAAATTTCACTTGAAACCTGGAAAAACCGCTACTGAAACGTATAATTTATCGAAAGAAGTGTATGGCAATGAATGTTTATCGCATGCACGTGTTTTTGTTGGATTTAACTTTTTTAAGATGGTTTCGCCCGGATCGCCCTTCCACGTCAAAAACGAATGACAATATCGAAAAAATGATAATCTGGTTCTATCTGACCGTCGGTTAAGTATTCATGCGATTGCTGAATCTGAAAATTTTAACATGCAAAAAGTGTGTCAAAATGTTGCCTAAAATTATCACATTTGAACAATAAGAATCTCACAAAAATGTTTGTACTGACACTTTGAATGCTATTGAAAATGGCCCAAACTTATTGGAAAGAATGATAACATATGACGAATCGTGGTTTTTTACTTATAACCTTGAAACAAAGCGCCAATACATGCACTGGAAGAGCCCAAATTCACCGAGAGCCAAAAAAGCTCGAATGAGCGAATCAAAATTCAAAGCAATAATGATTGTTTTTTTCGATATTTATGGGATTGTGTACCTTCAATGGGTTCCCGAAGGTCAAACTATTAATCAGCACTACTACTTTTACATTCTTGCTGAACTCCATGAAAGAATAATACAATGCGCTGGCTCATTCTGCATTGTCTGTCAAGAGGTTTCTAGCTAAGTACAATATCGCAGTGTTAGACCATCCGCCTTATTCGCCGAATCTCATACCGTGCAACTTCTATCTTTTTCCTAAGGTGATATCTGCATTAAAAGGAACAAGATTTTAGTCCGTTCAAGCTGTGAAAGAGAAAACGGCACGCGTTCTGAAGAAGCTGACAGAAGAAGACTTCCAGCACTGTTTCGAACAATGGAAGATTCGCATGGAGACATGTACGGATAGAGGAGGGGTGTATATTGAAGGTGTTAATAAGTAAATATGTAAGAAACCAAAATAAAATGTGTTACAGCGTCAGTCTCGTTATTTAATAGTCACACCTCGTATATATAATAAAAGTAATATCATTTAGAAATATCAATGATTTCGTCATGCACGAAATAATAGTATGTAGTAAATAATATGTGGATATTTATAAATACAGATCTTGAACTTACTTGGATTTTTTTCTTTTTTCATTGGACAAAGCTGACAACGGCCTATTTGAATACAATGACCTTAAAGCTCCTAGTTTTGGTCTAACTAGGTACCCAGTACTAGGCCTTTGTTTCTTGGTAGTACTTCCTCCAGTATTGTACATTGTTCGGAAATTGACTTCGCCTAAATAATAACTAAATGAAGCATCAATTAATTCCGATATGAGAAATAGTAACCAACAGAAGACATACAACGAATATATTCTTTTTCAACTCTTAACCATCCAAAGTTGTTGATTAAATGGCAGTTCGTGTTTATCTTTCCAACCTTTTATAATCTCGCGCGATCAATGTTATTTTGGTATGGATTGGAGCGTCGCAAGAAACTCCAACGATTTTACCCGCAGAAAATTTCTGTGCAACACGCGATGTACCACCAAGCACGACTTATTGAAAAAGTTTCTTTATGGGTATATTAATATAGTAATATTTTGGTGCGTTCTACACTAAACACTAACATGATCCCATAATCAAGAAATAAGAGTGTAAAATTGATAAATAAAGCTTCAACAACTAAATTTTTTTAATCGAAAAATTTTATTAAATTTAAAATTATATAAATATTAAAATTTTTAAAATAATCCAATTACTTTTTAAAACTTGCTTTAATGTATCCAAAGAATATATTCAAATAAGACAAATAATCCATTGGGCCTAGTTATTTTTCTTAACAGTTTAAAACTAGTTTGACAGATAGCCAAAAAATCCATAACGTTATGTTTATTCATAAATTGGCTTAATAACTTGCTGAAATGGTCTATCTTGTCCAATGCAATGCTGGCGCCATGTGAGCAAACATTATCTGTAATAACAATAAATACTCCTACTGCAGCTATATAATAAGAGGTATGAAAATAAAGTAATGAGACTAGTAGAGTATCGTTCGATCTGGCAACACTATTGGTTTCCCTTTTGGAGGGGAGGTAGCCCAACATCAGATGCGTATTCAGCGCGAATTTAAATTGCCTCCTTGGTGGCCGACAGCAATTCTTTTCATGAAACGGATTTTTCTAGTGCGCCCTGAGTGACAACAATTTCGAGCAAAGATGCGTTATCAAGTTGGGCACAGTACTACGACCGATATCGTTACAAAACTTCAACAGGCCTATGTAAACAGTATTTTGTCAAGGCCGCAGGTTTTCAGGTGGTTTAGGTATTCTCAGAAGGCCGAGACTCTATTGAAGATAAATCTCGCAGTGGAAGGGCCTTCAACTGCAAGAAGTGATGTAAATGTCGACAGAATCCGGAATCTTGCGTATTCTGATCGTCGGTTGACGGTCAGATTGATCAGGAAAGAGTTGAATTCGACTAACACAGAGGTTCTTTTTCTGGACCACCACCCCATTTATAAGAAAAAAAATACAACTTTCATAAAATTCCAACTTTTCCATAATAGTTAATTATACCAAATATTAAAATAAATATTGTTGCACATTACCTATACCTATTTTATTTATCTATCTATTAAGAATTACAAAGTAAAAGTATAATTTAATTGAAAATACCATCAAATCTAGTAAAGAATTATTTATAAAAAATTTAAAAATAAACATGAAATCAATAAACTTAAAGAGATTTACCAATAAACACCAAATCACTTTTTTGAACTTCTCGACGCACGTTTCGCTAATCATGTTAGCATCATCAGGAGATGATTTAATCTAAAGAGAAAATTAAATCAATACGAAATAACAAACTTACTGAGATGGTCGAGGCTTGTTGAGTTTTAACAATTTGATAATATCGGTTTCCAATTTCGTTAACATCAGTCGCAACACAGTAAATTAACTACTGCACTGAATCCACGCTCAGCCAAATACGATGAAGGAAATGCAATTAAAAATTTCTGTAGTATTGCCAACAATCCAGGATAGAGAGCTTGTATTGACGTTTTAATCTAGAAATGTGAGTATCCATTGCTGAATTTTACTTTTAGTTCTTCGTTAGTTGTGAGTTCTACTTTTAATTTTGATGTTCCTCTTCTAAATTTGATGATTTTGCTATATCTACATTTGTGAAAGGATCTAAAACCCAACCCGGTACATTCATGTTTAAAATATCCTGGAATCGCTCCGTAAAATCAGCATGAAGAACATCCAAGTGTTGGCAGTAAGTAAATCTTCTTGTTTTACAGAGACTGCTGATAATGTGGGATAGTGACTGTATTCACCTCTACCTGGATTTCGTTTGAACAGAAGAAGTTTTCCCACAAAAGCAGCTATGATATTTTTTGTTTTAATTAAATTGAACTCATCACCTTGCAATTGTAAATTGACTTCATTAAATATTTTAAACAGGTCTGTCGTATAAGCGATGTCATTTTTGGATACAATCAGGTTTTGGCGCAGTTTTTCATCTCTGTTTTCAAGAAAGTCCAGTACTGAGTCAAATAGATTGAAAAAACGATTCAGACAAATATCTTTTGAGTGCCAGCGAACTTATGTGTAGCATAATCATCATCATATCAAGCGATTATAATCTTTAGCATTTTCAGTACAAAATTGGCCAAATAATCTGTCGTTCAATGAATTGCTTCTAATCTTACTGACTAATCTAATACCGTAAATGAACAACCTATACAGACATTTATTCAGATTTTTTGAAACCAAATGCTGACGATGCACACAATGTATAGCGAGTACATTTGGTACGGCTTGTTTCAAAAGCACTATGAAACCCGTATGACTCCCCGTCATTGCTGGAGCACCATCAATAGCAGCTGACAAAGTATTACGAATAGGAATTTCTTTGTCTTGAAAAAAATTCTTTCTCTTCTATTTATAAATCGAACATATGATAGTAGTGCTTCGTTATTTGGTTGAGTTGATTCATCGAAGTTAATGGAAAATTAGTAAAGTAACCGCAAAATGATATTTCAACGTGTTTAGCCATTTCATCTAATCTTCTTTGCACTGAATTATTACTCATATAAATTTTAAAAATAAAAGGTTCAGTATACTTAGTTATTTTAAATATTTATTTTCCAGTCCAGGAAAATAGAATAAATGTTTGTCCTTTTTATCAAATTACATTTTATTCAAATGATCTTGTAGCCTAAAAGACTTCATGGCTTCTTTGAAAAAACTGTTTGGAAAATTAAACACAGGTAATGATTTGTTCGTAAGAAAATGCGTAAACCCATATTTTAAATACTCAATACTAGTATACATGGATTCAATAAATTAACTTTTCAACAGATTTATATATAGTTATAAAAGTAATGACTATAATGACTTATCACTCGCGAATATGCATTCTTGACAAAGCACACAAAAATAATAAGACATTCCTAGAGCTATCCCTGCTTTTTATAGATTTGATTTTGTACACGCATCAACTTGTATGCCTTTGCTTGTGTGTTATGCCAGTGCACTTGCTGTGCAAACAAGTCATTACAAGGTCCCATATTTTTGTCAAAACATGATTGATTGGGTAAATCGCGTCTTTGCTTACCAACTTACAAAGACTTGTTACCGACAATACTAAACCGAATAAGGTATACATATACCTAATGCTCATTTAATTTTTTAATGCTTATTTGCGCAATAACAATAAGATACAAAAGATATAGATAGCTGAAAGTACTTTATTATTTTAATTTCCTTAATAGGCAGGTAGACCACTTCCGCCCTCCTTGACTGTCTTAACATCCCCCATTGGCATCCGGACCCGCTAACGTCCATAGACTAACACAACCGTTCATCAAATATTTACCAGTGAATTAAGAATGAATATAGTTGGGAAACACGTCTTGACCTTTTTAGGGCGGATTGAAAGTGACTCTCGTTTAATAAAACGCGTCACTACTGGTGACGAGCCTTGGATTTTTGAATACTACCCAGAAACGAAGCACCATAGACAGGAATGGCACACTTAAACCTCACCACAGGCAAAAAAATCCAGAATGGATAGGGATCTTCCATAAGGAATTTGTGCCTCAATACCAAACGGCAAACCAGCATTTTTACTGAGAAGTTCTTGAAAAACTTCGAAAAAAGGGTAATTTGTTGACACCTGACATTAAGAACATCTGGGTGCTGCATCACGACAATGCACTTTGCCACACAACGATTTCAATTAACGAGTTTTTAGCAGGTAAAAACATCACGGTGGCTCCGCAGTCCCCTTATTCACCAGACTTGAGTCCTCGTGACTTTTTCCTTTTCCCAAGGTTCCAATTCACCTCAAAGGATACTATTTTGGGATATTGGAGAACACTGAAAAGAACACTGAGAGAAATTTGTATTTTTAAAAAACTACATTAGTAACCAAAATATTTAAGTGGCGCAGTCGGTAGGATTGTTTCGTGGGACATTCACAGTGAATAATCCTTTGAGTTTCACTTTTAAACGAGACAACGAAAAAATAATGTTGTGTGTGCACAAGAAGAGTCTGCAAGTTCCAATCATCAATCAAGAAAATTGGTAAGCCGATGATTCAACTCATAGCAAGGTTACTGATGGTGTAGATACCAATCAATTGTTCATGTCAGTCTCCTCCAGTAGATGTCCAGTAGATTTAGTAGAATTATTCAAAACATTAAAACTTTCAAATAATTTAACTAATTTAAACAAGAATCAAAAAACACACAAAATGGCTCCACCAGCTTTAGATATTAAGAATTTAAGCATTATTCCACAATTCGATGGAAATCCAAATAAATTACAAAGATTTATCAATGCATCAGAGTCAATCTTATTGTATTCTTTTGACGTATATGATCGAAGTAGTTTTCAAAATGTTCTTTTATTAAATGGTATCTTAAATAAATTAGAAGGCAGAGCTGAAGAAGTTATCGCCATAAACGGTTGTGATACCTGGGACAACATAAAACAAACATTAATTCAAAATTTTGGTGATCAACGAGATGAAAATTGCTTGAACCAAGATTTGGTTAATTTAAAACAAAAACTACAAGAATTACCGACACAATTTCACGAAAGGGTAATTCATCTGCTCAATACTATTTGTAATTATATTGATTTACACAGCACCACACCGGCAGAACGAACTACTAAGAGAGATTTTTTCACTAAGCAAGCATTAAAAACATTTTTAGCAGGACTAAGGGATCCTCTAGGTCCAACTATACGAGCTATGCGTCCAAATTGCAAATTGCAAGTCAAGCATTACAGTTTATAACTGAAGAAGAAAATATTAAATATTATCAAAAATCAACGCATCAAATTCCATTTACACTACCGATTTCTAAAAATACCCATCCACCAGTGTGATTTCCAATAAATAACAATTTTAGACCGTTCAATCAAATTCGTCAACCCCCTCAGGTTCAACACACACAATTTCCTCGTGGACCAATAAATCTACAAAGACATCCGAGTCCACCCGCTCAAAATATTCCAAGTAATTCTCAAGTTTTTGGAAGAAATTCCAATCCGAGACCCATACAAAACAGACCCACACCTATGAGTATATCTACAAAGTAGTAGTATATCTACAAGAAATACTTCCCAATTTAGAAAGCCGAATCAAAATTACAATCATTTTGCAAATCACGGAGCAAACAAAAATATAATAGTCGAAGAATTGTTTAACACCGAAGACGACACCTCCGAGCAACAGGAAACATATGTCGAGGACATTAACACCGAGTACGAATTCTACGAAAACGAACATGAAACGACTCAGGATTTTCAGGAAAACCCGGTTCAAGAGACCGAACCTTAGTAGAGTATCATCTATCGTCAGACAAAAAAGAATTGCGTTACATTTTAATTTCGAAACCTTATCTTAAACTATTAATAGATACAGGGTCAACAAAATCTTTTATTAATCCTGACATTGCATATAAATTTTTTAAAAATGAAATATTCTATGAAACTTTTACAGTATCTACTGTCTTTCAAACTTCTTCTCATGATTATTGTTGCGAAATACCAATGTTTTCTGAATTTAATCAAAACGAAACTTTAAAATTTTACTTGTTTAATTTTCACAATATTTATGATGGTCTAATTGGACTCGACAATTTAAAATTACTAAACGCAAAATTAGATTTTCTAAATTCATATTTAATAACACCGCACAGTAAAATACCTATAAAATACCAACCAACTGTTCAAAAATGTTCTCATTCTATAAAAATCGAACCGCATACTAAATTAATAACCAAAATTCCTGTAAACATTAAAAATGGTGATTTCCAGAAACCTTAACAATTGCAAGAAATGGATTAGCTTCAGTTCAAATCTTAAATAAAACGGGTAAAGAAATTTGTCTGCTCTTGACGACACCAATAAGAGTAATTCCATTCAAACAAAATGACTACGAACTTTACCAAATTGACATGTCCAGCCCTGATAACCAACAAATTATTGATGTAGAAAAACTAATTCGAACGTCTCATATGAACCCAGAAGAAAAACATCATGTTATTAAGCTATGTAAAAAGTATTCAGATATATTTTATACCGAAAACCAACCTTTAACTTTTACCAATTAAGTGAAACACACCATTAAGACAAAAGACGAAATACCAGTCTACACTAAATCTTACAGATATCCGTTTATTCATAAGGACGAGGTACAGAAACAGATTAAATCCATGTTAGAACAAGGAATTATTAGACATAGCGATTCATCATGGTCATCGCCAATTTGGGTAGTCCCACAAAAAACCAGATGCTTCTGGCAAGAAAAAATGGAGAATTGTAGTCGACTACCGTAAATTAAATGAGAAAACTATAGAAGACAGATATCCGTTGCCTAATATAAGTGACGTCTTAGACAAATCAGATCGCTGTAATTATTTTACAACACTCGATTTGGCAAGTGGATTCCACCAAATTGAGATGGAACCATGTGATATACCAAAAACAGCTTTCAATATCGAGAACGGGCATTATGAATACGTCCGAATGCCTTTTGGGTTACGCAATGCACCAGCTACTTTCCAACGTACCATGGATAACATCTTACGTGGACTACAAAACGAAATTTGTTTAGTATACTTGGATGATATCATTATCTACTCGACATGAAAAATGTATTCCAACGATTAAGAGAAACAAATTTCAAAATTCAATTGGACAAATGTGAGTTCTTGAAAAAAGAAGTTGCTTATTTAGGGCACATAGTAACTCCAGATGGTGTGAAACCTAATCCCGACAAGATTTTTAGCATACAAAAATATCCTTTACCAAAAACTACCAAGGAAATTAAAGGATTTTTAGGTCTATTAGGGTACTACAGAAAATTTATTGCGAAATTAACAAAACCGCTAACTCTTTGCCTAAAGAAAAACGCAAAAATTAAACATAGTCCCAAATTCATAAAATGCTTTGAGGATTGTAAAAACATTTTAATGAATGAATCATTGCTACAGTATCCCGACTTTACGAAGGAATTTAATCTTACAACAGACGCAAGTAACGTAGCGATAGGAGCAATATTGTCACAAGGACCTATTGGCAGTGATAAACCTGTATCCCATGCATCAAGAACTTTAAATGAATCGGAACAAAATTACAGCACAATAGAAAAAGAACTACTAGCAATAGTATGGGCTACAAAGTATTTCCGACCGTACTTGTTTGGTCGCAAGTTTAAAATTATAACAGATCATAAAGCACTTCAGTGGCTGATATCATTAAAAGAACCAAGTTCTAGATTAGTAAGATGGAGATTACGTCTAGAAGAATATGACTATGAAGTGATGTACAAGAAAGGAAAGTACAATACGAATGCAGATGCACTTTCCAGAGTAGAAATTCATACTAAAGAATTTGACCAATTAGTAGAATATATGGACAAATTTAATGATATAATGTCTAGAGAAAATGATGACAACGCTTCAATATCTGGCAATATAGGAGAACAACCCCTTATATCTGACGTAGAACAACCGGAAGATGCTCAAAATGAAAGCCGAAATGATGACGACGATGGCATAACAGTACACACTAGTCACGAAGACAGTATTCTTGGAATACCAATTTCAAAAAAACCTTTAAATATCTATAATAACCAAATAATTATAGACCTTGTTTATTATTCACCTGCGAAACCAAAAACAATACAAATATTCCCTACAAAATCAAGAACTAATGTACAACTTTCAAAAAATAACCTAGAAACTGATCTTATAAAATTCTTTAAAGAATTTATCAAACCCAAAATTACGTACGCACTTCACTTCAAAGATGATAATTATTTTCCAGAAATATGTAACATACTTAGAAATACATTCAAAAGTTCAGCATTCAAACTCGTTAAATGCAATGTTATCTTGGAAGACATAAAGAGAAAGAAAACACTAACACTATTATTAGTAACAAAACACTATTATTCAAAATTATCATGAAGGAAAAACCAACCACCGTGCAATTCTAGAAACAGAAACACGTATCAGAAAAAATTACTACTGGCCAGGAATTAAATCAGATGTTACAGATTACATCAACATGTGCGAAAATTGTTAATTAAATAAATATGATAGAAACCCACCACGTCAAAAGCTAATGATTACTCCAACACCTTCTAAGCCTTTTGAAATAATCCATATAGACACTTTTCAGGCTCAAGGACAAAAATATCTAACTATAATAGATACATTTTCGAAATATGCTCAAGCCTACCCGTTACAATGTCTAGCCGGTATTGAAATTGTACGATCATTACTTACTTTCATTACACATCATGGATTACCAAATGTAGTTATAATGGACAATGGTACCGAACTAAAAAACAGTGTTGTTTAAGAATTTCTTCAAACACACCATATCGAACCACACTATATCTCTAATAATCATCCAGAATCGAATGGGTCCATAGAACGTTTCCATTCTACTGTATTAGAACATTTACGAGTGATTATTAGTAAAAATAAAATAACTGATATTTTAAATCAAATGCCTTATGCAATTTTAGGTTACAACAATTCAATACATTCTGTAACAAAGCAAAAACCAATTGATATAATAAATGGACATCTGAATTCAAAAGATCCTTTTGATATTAATTTAAATCAAAAACTCATTAACAATTATATCGTAGAACATCGCCAAGCTACTCAAGAAATTTATAAGAAGTTAAATGAAAACGTGACTTCTCAAAAGGAACGTATCATCAGTAAACATAACAAACAGCGAGAAGATCCATTATCATATGAAGAAGGTGAAAATGTTTATAGAAAACTAAAGTCAAATAACAGAAATAAATTAACACAGAAATATGTAAAAGAGAAAGTTAATAAAAATAAAAATATTAAAATTCATTCAGGTTCAAAATTAATTCACAAACAAAATTTAAAAAGACCTAAACTGAAACGTAATCCGTTACAGGTCCCAGCTTCTGCTGCCAGCAGCCCTTCAAGAAGTGAAAATAATCAACTTAGCTCAAAACCCGGGACTTCTTCCGTATAAGCTAGGAACAGCGCGTTTAAAATCAAAAGTTCATACCTTCCTTCATTATTATGACCTAGAACCTATAGAAAGACAACTCAAAGTTCTCAGGAAGCATTATGATGAGCTTACTAATGTTTTAGAGATAAAAAATAATCCTTTTTATTTTGAACTTCAAAATGTTCATAAAGCAATGTCATACCAACTAATGTCAGCGGAACAAACGTATAATACTATTAATCCTGTATATCGTACCAAAAGAGGTTTAATTAATGGCTTAGGCTCTGTAATCAAAACCATTAGCGGTAATTTAGATGCGGATGATGCAGAATTTTATGTAAATAGTATTAATAAATTACAAACTAACCAAAGAGGCATCGTAGACAAGGTAAACAAGCAAATTTCTCTCACCACCAAAATGATAGAAAACTTTAATAGAACAATATCCCTAATAAATCATAATCAAGATATAGTCACTGAAGGTATAAAAGAGATGAGATTGAGAACTGACGACCTAGTATCAAATCTAAATCATCTCGACTCTAAAAATGTATTAGATCAGATTAATATAAGCCTTAGCGTTATTTTACAACTATTAACTAATATCGAAAACTCAATCACTTTTGCTAGATTAAAGATCGCACACTCAAGTCTACTTGAAATCGATGAATTAGAATCAATGTATGATACAGCCGTAAAGCTATATTCAAATAATGAAATGCTTTTCCCGAAATCACATTTTAATTATTATTATGATGCTTTAGAGATTCAGGCATTTTATCATCATAAAAAAGTTGTTTGCATAATTCACTTTCCAATAATTTATCCTGAGACCTTTCAATATTTCCATTTATATTCAATACCTACACAAAACCTTACTATTATTATTCCTCATAATACCTATCTGATTATGAACACGGATTTCTACCAATACATGCCAGTACCTTGTGATATGCTGTAGAACGAATACTTCTGTACAAAGGCCAATTTAATAAATGGATTGGAAATCGACAATTGTATCCACCGATTATTAAAGTTAGAAACCAGTCTCCAAGCTTGTGAAGAAATTCAGATCGAATTGACTAGAAACGTCATAGAGCAATTGAGCGAAGCCCATTATATCGCCGTATTTGCCAACAAAACAAAAATTGAAACAACATGAAAAGGGACAGATTTTGTGCAGCTACAAGGAACTTATTTAATCGAAATACCCATTGATTGCAAATTTCGTACTAATGACTCTACGTATGAAAATCATAAAGAAGAATCCTTCAGCCGACCTCTACTATTAGAAGAAATATCAGTCAATAAGCGTCAAGCACCAACAAAGTATAAGACGAAGCTCGTCTTAGAAAATATACCGCTGGACCAAATCCATCAATTACAAAGGGAGCAAAATAAAATAGCACGCATTGAATTAATTGGTCTCTCACATATTCAACACAGCTTTGGACCATGCCAATTTACCTTACCCTAATCGCCGCTGGAGTATGGTATGTCTTCTATCGACTGAAAAGAAGAAAGCCACAAGCCGATCCAAGGACCGAAGCCGAAGAACCACAACCAACGCCCAGAACGTTCTTCAACCCCGAGGGACAATCTTCCGTTTAGGGATGGAGGAGTTATGTGCAGAGGTTCTCGACCCATTCCAGGAAACTGCTGAGAGCCGAGTTATGTGCAGAGGTCCTCGACCCATTCCAGGAAATTGCCGAGAACCATCAAATACCAACAACCTCAAATAGCTGACATTAACAATTTTACATAGATATATATACAATATTGTTATTCATTGTGAACATTCTGATTTTATGAACGATTGTAATAGTCAATAATTTAAAAGATTATTAAATTTTATTTGCGAATGAAATTTGTGTTTTTAAAAAACTACATTAGTAACCAAAGTATTTAAGTCGCTCCAACTGACAACACTGCTGGTTTCCTCCTTGAAAGGGTGCCATGCTATCATCTGATGTGTCTTCAATAAGAGTTTGAACTCCCTAGCGTCATTTAGACGTCCGTTACAATTTTTTTTTAAACAGAAATTTTCTAGTGCGTTCTGAAAATGAGTGACAACTATTTCGAACACTGTGCGCTATCAAGTTGTTTCAGATTTGGGCACGAATACGGTCAGAATAATCGGTGAAGAGTTAAATCTGACTCACAAAACCGTTTATCTGGGTTTGACCAATAATTTAGGTATGAAGAAAATGCGCGAAAATGTATCCGGAAACTTTTCGCAGAAGACAATTCAAATATCTGAGTTCCAGTACGGCTATGAAGAGCACACAGTCTTCAGCGCAGTGTGACTCCTAAGGCAACACTTTGAAGGAACTAATATAGAATAGTACTTTCAACTGAATTATTATTTTTTAATCAGTGTCATTACTATATCTACACACCTCGCATTAGATTTCGCAGCAGCAAATGTTTTCCGGAGTGGAACTGCTAGGCCCACGCCCAATAAAATTAGTTATATTAAAGTATATAGATCTCACGAGTATCCTAAGAAGGAGTGGTACCAGTGGCGGCTCGTGAAGAAGGGCGTTGGGGCGCCGCCTCTCCCGCATTTATCATAGTAAATAATTTTTCAGAGCAAAACACCATATTTTATTTCCGTTCAGTTTCTTTCCTTTAACTAATTTTCCTGGTTCACCTCCTGTATAGGGTTTCAATAGCACGAAAAGTAAAAAGGAGGAAGGGAGAAGCAAAAAAATCTTCAGCAGCACTATTTCCTTTTACGCCCTCCCACTTTTAAAACCCACGAGTCGCCACTGGGTGGTAGAAAACAGCAGAGCCTCGCTAATGTAGTAAAGTTAAGTACAAACAAAGGGCACCAGTCTGAAAGACATCGTTTTATACTACCTCACATTCATTCTCTCGACCGATGAATTTACACCTTGGGATTCCACATTTTTTTTAAGAGATCTGATCTACTAACTTGGGTACCTCGAGTGCGTCAAGCCCGTACTTGAAGTTGACTCCAAGCCCCCGAGCAGCAGAATGGACTTCATATATGTGATATTAAATTGACCTAGTAGACTACTGATTAACTCCGCTTAGCACGCCCTTGAACTATTAATCCGTGGTTTTGAACTTAACCTTTCAGTCTCACGGAAAACCTACCAACTGCCGAGTGCAGAGCTGTGGAGAACGTGGTCGAAGCAGCAGCGTTTCGGCTTTGATCTTTTCTGCTACACTTCAGTGGGGATTTCTACTAACTTGTGTTGTGCTATTGTCTACACGGTAAGTTGAGCATTAATTTCTTACGTTTTTGACATTGCTTTTGATAATTGGCTGGCTTTTATTTAATTTACCCTGATTAGTTAATAAAAAAAAAAAAAAAATCTTTTTGTTTGCTGCCTCTTTACAATGAGCGACCCAGGGGGGGTCGTCCCCCCTGATATACATATGGGCAAAAACATAGGTAATACTAATAAAAAACCAGAAATTCCGGAGATTCTTTACTCTGACTCTGACCTTGGTCCCTTCGTCGTATATCTTGAATCTACTGATAAAGTAGGCTACAATTTAGGCAAGGTTAATAATATTAAAATTGCTAGAGACATTTTTAATTTAAAATTAAATAATGTTAAGAAAATAAGTAATAAAGGGCTTAATAGGATAGCAGTAGAGTTCATTAATGCCCAGGCAGCTAACGATATGGTTAAAAATAGATCTTTAATGGAAAAAGGATACAAAACCTTCATCCCCTTTAATTTTGTAACATGCAAGGGTATCTGTAGACAAATTGATATTGACTTAACAGAAGACGAACTTCTTAATTGCTCCTATGCTGGTTCATATGCAGGGCTTGAAATTAAAATCCTTTCAGTAAGACGACTAAACCGTAAAATAATAAATGAAAATGATAAATCTATATCTTATGAACCTACGGGAACAGTCCTCTTCACGTTCAAAGGTGTTGTTCTTCCCAACTCAATAAATTTCTACCATCTCGAACGACCAGTTCAAATCTATATCCCCCCCGTCACACAGTGTTTTGCATGTTTACGTTTTGGACATACGAAAAACAATTGTAAGGGAAAAAAAAGATGCTTCAATTGCGGAGGGGAGGATAAACATTCCGAAGATAATTCAAATTTTTCCTGCGTCACTCAATGCCTTTACTGTAAGGAAGACCATAGGTCTAACTCAAAAAAATGTCTAGAATATTTCAGGCAGAAAAATATTAAGGAACTAATGGCTTCTGAAAATTACACTTTCTACGATGCTAATGCAGCTTGTAAAAAAACGTACATAACTAAGGGCGAATTTATATACAATCCAAATGACTTCCCAGTAAAGCTTGGTGAAACAAAAAATTCAAACTTTCAAAAGTCCTCAACAACCCTCATAACTCCCTCGCAAAGAAGGACTCATTACACAAACAATAATACAACTAAACGCTCTTATTCTCAAACAATCGCAGTTAATAACAATAAGAAAAGGGTTATCCATAAGGGGTATGATAAAAAAGCACATGAGGAATGTTTATTCTCGCCTAACTCAAGACCTATTAGTCAGAGTGGCCCTTCCACATCAGTTTCTTCACATTATAACTTTCAGCAACCTTATATAGCCTCTGTAAAAAAATAATAGATTGCCTAATAGTGCACTTCACAATTACAATAACATTAATTTAGAACATTGCATTGACTTTATATTGAATACCTCTGTAGATAACTTAAACACAATTAAGGATATCTTAACATCTCGTCAGGATTCAGGACCAGATATGGATCTGAATCAGGACTCAGAATTTTAATTAAAAAAAAAAAAAAAAAAAAACAATGAACAAAAACAACAGTTTAAAGCTTATTCAGTGGAACATTAGAAGCATCAAATCAAATAGAGATAACCTTATTACACTAACTCATAACGAAAATCCAGATATTATATGTTTAAATGAAACTTGGCTAAAACCAAACCAAAACTTTTTTCTAAAATCGTATAACATTGTCAGGCAGGATAGAGATGATGGATATGGTGGGGTAGCTACCTGTATCAGGAAGAATATTTTATTTAGTGAAATCAACAGTTCTTCATCCGAAAATGTACAATCTGTTACAGTTTTAATAGGAGAAACATATATTATAAATATATATAGCAACAATAACTCCTGCGTTAGCAATAGCTTGTTAGGAAATTTAACGGAGAACATTCCTATAAGCAAATTAATTATTACAGGAGACCTTAACTCTCACCATCCGATATGGGATAAGGCCCCCATTAACAAGGGAGGTAAAACAATCTGTGATTTTGTAATGAATAACGACTTAGTAATCATGAATGATGGATCTGCAACTCTCTTTCAGAACCCTAATTGTAAGGTTAGTGCAGTGGACCTAACTATAATAAGTAGTCAACTGGCATCTGATTCGTCATGGGGGGTTATTCAGGATAGCGGAAATAGTAATCATTTTCCAACCTATATGGAGTATAATTTTAAAAATTCAGATACAAACAAAATATATATTAACTCTTACAAAATAAGAAATACCAATAAAGCTGACTGGCAATCTTTTAGTGACAAAATCATATTACAACTATCAAACAAAAATTTAAATATAAGCTATAAAGAACTAACTCAAATTATAAACTCTGCAGCTGACGAAAGCATACCCCTTAAATCATGTGGGATAGTAGGTAAAGTAGGTTCGCCCTGGTGGGATAGTGAGTGTGACGTTTGGTTAAAAGAAAGGAAAAATATAATTAAAAACTTTAATACTTTCCCTAATTTAGAAAATTTCATTCAAGCAAAAAAAATTATAGCATCCACAAAAAAAAAGTTTCGGGAAAAAAAAGAGGGAAATTTAAGAGCTTCTGCGAATCCCTCAATAGAGAATCCAACATTACATACATTTGGAATAAAATTAAAAAAATTTCAAACAACAAAACGAAACCTAATAATTATACAATTTCTGACAACATTAAACGCAAAATCCTAGGCAGAATGTCTAGCATAGATATAGACCCGACCTTTCAAATTTTACAAACAAACGAAACTAATCTATTGCCCTTTTCTATGCACGAATTGAATAATGTCTTAAACAATAACAAAAAAAAAAATTCTTCTCCAGGTCTTGATGATTTGGCTTATATAATGTTTAGAAAATTACCATTCAAAGCAAAACAAATTTTTCTAAACATCCTCAACAATTGTATAAATGGATATTCCTTACCTGAAGAATGGAAAAAGTTTAATATAATAACATTACTGAAGCCGAATAGAAATCCGGCCTCAGCGGAGAGCTACAGACCCATCGTTCTATCAGCCTGTGGTCTGAAAATTCTAGAGGGCATGATTAAAAACCGTTTAGACTGGACTCTGGAACGCAACCGTACTTTCAGTTTTCACCAAACCGGCTTTCGGAAAGGAAGAGGTATATATGATAACATTGCATTTTTAACCACCTTTATCCAGGACGCCTTCTTTAACTCGGAATCAGTCATTGCTGTTTTTTTGGACATTAAAGCAGCATATGATGGAGTAAATATTTATAAACTTTACGATAAATTACACAAACTACATAATAATGTAATGTAAATGTAATGTTAATGTAAACTACATAATATGGTAATAATGGAGCGATGTTGGGTCCGTTCTTAGCAAACAAAGGTCTTCCTCAGGGCTCCCCTTTAAGCACCATACTTTTTAATGTATACATTGCCGATGTCTTTAAACTTCAGTTGGGACAAACAAAAATAATCGGCTACGCTGATGATTTGGTACTTTTCTGTAGCGGCAACAAAATGGCTACAATAATAAATCAGTCTTTGCAGAAAATTAACAACTTTTTACAGGAAAATGATTTATCCTTGGAGGCAAGTAAATCGGAAGCAATCTGGTTCACAAAAGGTAAGAGGATAAGTACACCTCCCCCCTTAAATATAAACAATACTAATATTGAATATAAAAATGAAGTAAAATACTTAGGGATCATACTCCAAAAAAACCTTAAATGGAATTCACACATCCAGAACATCTCAAATAAAGCCAAAAAATCTCTCAACATCTTAAGAACACTCAGTAGAGTATGGTGGGGGGCGGACCCCAGCATCTTGTTGATAGCATTTCAGGCCTTGGTAAGATCTCATTTAGATTTTGGATCGATTTTTATAAAACCTACTAACAAAAAACTACTGAAACACATGGATGCAATATTCTATCAAAGTCTTAGAACGTGTTTGGGTTGCATGAATTCTACTCCTAGAGCCGCATTGCTGGGCGAAGCTGCAATGATTCCCTTGGAGCAAAGAAGGAAAATACTGGCCAGCAAGTTCCTGTCAAAAATAGTTATCATAGAAAACCATCCTTTAATATTTCTGATTCGTAAAGTACGTCTTCAATTTCTTTATAGACCTCATTTAAGCAGGAATGAGCAGATTCCATACATAGCTATTGCTTTGGGGGATTTTCTACCACACTTCATTAAACTATATAAAAGCACAAATTTACCATGTTACGAATATGACTATAACTCACTGATTAATCCTATCAAAATAATTAAAATTAACTTAAAAAAGAAAAACGAAATAGGACTAAAAGAAACCTTTTTGTTAGAAACAGAAAAATTCAAAAGTTCCTTTACCTTTGTCTACACGGATGCCTCAAAAAAAGATTCAAAATCGGGATATGGTCTGAGCATTCCCGACATAGGCTTCAAATTTTCGTCGAGGTTGCCAGACTCTCTGTCTATTTGTAAAGCGGAAATAATTGCCATCCACGACGCAATAAAAATAATTATTGACAAACACATAAAAAAAACATTATTTTCACTGACTCTGAGAGTGCAATCAAAAAGATCAATAAATGTTTGCTCAATGCTACGGCAGATTATTGGACCCTTAGAACTAAACGCCTTCTAATCTCAGCAAATAATAACGGTTTTGACATCCGCTTAGCATGGATTCCAGGACACTCCGGTATTTCCGGTAATGAGGAGGCTGACTCCTTGGCTAACATAGGCAGAATCCTAAATATTCCCAAAAATATGTCAATAGACGTTCAAGATATTTTTAACATTATTAAAAAAAAACCCACAAGGTCTACAAAGCCGAATGGAAAGACCTGACTATTGGAAGGGGATATCAGTACTCTAAGGTACAATCTGTGTTTCCAAGTAAGCCATGGTTTTCGAAATTCGAATATAAAAACAGAAGACACATAACAACGATTATCAGAATGCGTACAGGCCATTGTTTGACTAAAGAACTCCTTTATAAATTCAAATTAATTAACGACCCCTATTGCGAATGTGGAGCAATAGAAGATCTAAATCATATTTTTCTAACATGTCCTATTAATTACAATCCAGTTTTTGATATTTACCAATCAGCTATTAAACTAAAATTACCCACCCCTATTTCAATTCATACAATCCTATCGAACTTAAATCAAGAACTAATCAGGGTAATAATAGATTTCTTGAATGCTAACAAAATGAATCTTTAATGCTCAGCTTTGCTATACCTAACCTCCCTTCTGGTATCTAAACGTGTATGTTTGTGACGTCTTTACCATATTCCTTTGTTGCAGTATAACTAATATATCCCAAGGTATAATAAATATTAAGCCGCTACAATATAAAAATGGAAAAACACACATTACTTTATTAACTCGACAATAAGGATACAGTCGGTGGCCTGGATATGGCCTAAGAGCCAGACAACCTCTAGGCTGCCAACAAACTGAGCTGGCAATTGCTCCGCAGCAAAGCCAAAAGGTCCGCTTCAGGTGACCTCAAGCAAGAAGAAGAAGAAGAACTGCCGAGTGATCAGCGTAGAATACTTCTCAAAACCTATTTCACACATGACTGAGGGTCGATACCATGTTTGATTCTGCATTCTTACTTATTAAAATGTAACAGATAAGCCTGGTTTTTTCTCAAATGGTCACACATCCAAATACTAACCGCAACAAATAGCTCTGTATATCGATCTCCAAATCGCCGAAGTACAGGAAATGCCATTTGATGAGCTTCAACTGATTAAAGATTGTGAGCAGTTAAAATAATCAGAAATGTTAATATTGTTTGATCAATTTATCATGCGTTTTTGTAAATTATGTGATTATATCGCTTGTTATTTTTTTTATATTGATAATAAGAAATTAAATATATTTTTGAGCATATACGTTATGTATACACGAACTGTAACTCATACGATATCTGAAATTATAAGCGACAAGATATTCTTAAGTTCAAAATATAATCCCTATAACCTCGACATTAAGTTAAATTTCGATATTTCTTTTCATCTCTAAAAAACATAACCTCGAAATAATTACATCTAAAAACAAGGAAAAAGGGTCCTCTTAAAAACAATTTTAAAAAATGCCACCTCCACGAGCTAAATTGTATAAAAATAAACCGCCTCCGACACCTTTACCAACAGTTTCATCATCAAATACTCCAGAATCAACTACAGGCTTAACTCAGGAACAAGAAATACAATTAGAAACAGAATTATGCTGGTGTATTCAACAATTACAGTTAGCACTCTCTTCCAATAAATTAAATAATAAACAAGGTGAGGAACAGTAATTACATAACAATAAATTGATTTTTTTGTGTACTTATAGTAAGAAGGTTTATTAAGGAATGCTAATTTCAGTTCAGGACCACACAAAAGCCTTAAATACTCTTATGAGTAACACCGCCCCCCTTATAAAGAAACGACAAGTAATGAGACTCTCATTTGGAGATTATAGAGCTAAGATGGCTACAGAAGAGAAGAAAGCAAAAGGTAAGAAATTATACTATTAGTCAAATTCATAGTTTATGTCATAAATGATCCAAACTAATCATAATTACAAGCAGGGTATAATGGGAATATCCAGTGTTATTTTTTCTGTTATTCCAATGTGTTAATGTCAGAATATCAGGTGTTCAAGATGGTTGAAATCACATTTCCATCTAAATATTTTTTTTTAGCTTTCACAAGTTCTAAATATGTTTATATTCATTAGTTAGAAAACAACAAAAAACATAGCAATAAGGTCTGATAGCTGATATCATTAAAAATGATGAATTTAGTTTTTAAAGCTTGAGTCCTTCCAACTTTATTTGAAAAAAAGTCTTCCTCATAATGTTAGTAACCTTCTTTTGAGAGAAACTTGGTACTGCCGTGTAACTGATATTTGTATTTCTTCGTCCATAAATTTAGTGCGGGAGAAATTCATCATAATCTTTCCTCACCATTACCAACTTAAGACAATTTTTCACTCAGTTCACTTTGTAAGACACTAGAGAAACAATTACATTTAGCTCATTACTTTTGAACACTACAGTGATAGTGGACAAATTGAATATGCTGCAGTTACCATAAAGTTTGGCTAAAGGATTTACCAATTATTCATTATTAGTTGATCACTTGATGTTTTTGTTTCAGCATTGTTACTGAAAGTTACCCCATCAAAACCAAATGAAAAGTCAGTGTTTTTAAGGAAGGCTATCGCAACTTCTGGCAGTACCTTCAAATTCAACTTTCCCACACCAACAACATCAAATACTGTTACTAGTGAAGAAAAATCCATGGACTCCATTAACACAAATGAAGCTCAATTAAAAAAATCATTTTTTAGTGTCTCAGACAATAGTTTTAGATTTAATTTTATTAAACAAGAAAAAGAAGAGTCATGTTGATCCAATTTTATATTTATTTCTAATTATAACATACAGTACAGACAAATTTACACAACTTTTTATTACATACAATTAATAAATAAAAAAGGATTACTAACTATGGAGGTAAATTGTACTTAACACTTTCATTATGTATCGCCCTAATAAGGTCATGGTTGATTGAGAATATAAATCTAAGGCAAGCGATTTCAACAACTGCATTATCATAAAGTCGAACTTTGCTACCAGCTGTAACAGGTTTTCCACCAACAAAAATAGGTCTCTTGCCTTCAGACGATAAATAAAATTCTCCTGTATTTCGTAACCTACAAAAAAATATGAATTAATAATTGATAGTTATATTAGGAGTCATTTTAAAAGTTCTCGGCCATGTCAAAGAAAAGATTAATTTTTTTTTCAAACAAAATCATCATGCAATTCAATAAATTTACACCAACGATTTTCGAAGACTCTAAAATATCGTTCTGTCTAGCTTACATTTCAAAGTTACTAAATGTAGTAACACAATAAATGCCAGATTGTAACAAAATTAACGGTAGTGCGGATCTTCTAATTCTGTTGAAAGTCTCATAGTGCTTAGTCTAGGTTATCCAGTCACAGCTGCTCTTAAAACGTCCGCCTCGAGAGACCGCTGACGACCTGATCTTCCCCTATCTTTAAGACTCATGTCTCCGTCTCAGAGATGACAGATGCAAATTGATATAACACCTTCTATTTCACAACTCTTACGAGCAACCCCAGTTGCTTTGAAGCATTAAGCATTATCTTAAAATTGTTCTAATTTCGCGACTTATTTCACTCATTTTAACGTTTTTGTTAAACTGTCAAAAAGTATAGAAGCGTTTTACTAATATAAATATTAGTAGATTCTGCCATGAGAATTATATTATCAGCAAATATACACATTTCTACATTAACTGGTTTCATCTTTGGCCATCCCACATAGTATTTCTTAAATTTTTTCTTACATATTTTGATTATTTCTTCTATTGTGTCTATAAACAGTACCGGATCCAGACTTCCTCCTTGTTTCACTCCTATCATTGTGGTAAAAGGAGCACTATACTGTGTGATCTAATTTGGTTTGTTACATGCTTTTGGTGGCTTCGATAAGATCCTTGTTTATATTTTTCTTCTTCAAGCTGTTCCAGGTGGTTTCTGTTTTTATTAAATCAAAAGCTTTTTCTGTGTCTATGAAGAATAGATATAATGTTCTGTTTTCTTATCCCGTATTTTCCACTATCTATTGAATGGTGAAAATATGGTCTTGTACAGAATGGTTTTTCCTGAATCTACCTTGCTCGTCTAGTAGTGTATCGTCAATATAACGACTATAGTTTCATACATTTTTTGCTATTATACATAGTAATGATATACCTCTGTAGTTCGTACATTCTATTTTGTTTTTTTTCTTGTGTATGGGTATGATCAAGGCATTGCTCCATTCTTTTGGAACTTTTTTGTTTTTCCATGCCAAGTTAAACAGTTTCAAAAGAGCATTTCTTGCATGTGGTCCCATGTATTTCAGCATTTCCTGGGTGATTTCATCATCGCCCCCAGGAGCTTTCCTCAGTTTTACTTTTGCTATAGCTTCTATTAGTTCTTCAATTATTAAATTTTCTCTTGCTGTTCCCGATTGTTTGTTATTGATATTGATGTTATTATTGTCTATTACTTCTTCATTTTTGTCTGGCATGTTGATGGCGTCTAGGTTTAGTAAGGTTTGGAAGAACTCTCTCCACCTTTCGAGTATGCACTCTTCAATAGTTAACCTTCTTTGTCATTTATCTGCTTCTCGATTATATATATTTGGTATTTCTTAAATTTTTGAGTGATCTGTAAAACAATTTTTTTTTAATGTTTTCTGTACTATTCTTCTCAATTTGTTGTCTGAATTTGCCCCAGGACACCCTTTTCGCTTCCTTGACTATAAGCTTGACAATGTTATTCTGCTGTTTGTATTTTTCATGGTTTTCCATTGTTTTACTTACTAGGTACTTTTTTCCATAATTCAACCCAATGCTCTCTATTTTAACATCTGCTAAGCACAGTATATAAGCTTTTGACCATAACACTTTCACATTTATGAAGTTATACTTCTTATAGCGCGTTTGGGAAAACAGATCAGAGTGTATTTTTTGCGGTGGACGAAGTTGCGCGCACCGATGTAACACATAATTTATTATTTTCTTTTTAATATAACACCTTCGCCATTTGTCAGGACTTGTTTTTTATTAATTACGCCAAACAAGCATAACTTCTTACGTGCGTACATAAGTACACACACGCATTTTTTTATTTATTGATACACTTTTTGCTTCATTGGAGCTCCAGTACTCTGAACGCGTTCAAAATTAGAAGCAATGAGTTTATTTTTCTGTTAAGAACGCAAAACAATACTGACATGGGATAGAAAAACTTGATGATAACCTTTACCTTGAGAGTTAACCCTTTATAGTTGTCAAATATATGTTAAAAACATCAATGAATTCAAACTTATGGATCATTCTAAACTCAGAATTTCCACAAGCTCTGACGATTTACTCAATATAACACGGCAGTATATAATCTGAACCAGGGCCACAGATTGTACATAGCAAGAAAGGTTTTGATGCAAAATAATTAATTGTAATCATGATCAAGATAATGTACTTTTAAGATACCTTAGTGTTGCTTGCCTCCTAGAAATTTTATGAGCTGGACCTTCAAGGGACAAATCTATGTCGACATTGTGTCCTTTACCAGATCTGCCAATTGTTATTTCCCTTGATCTCATTAAATACCGTACCATTCGGCCTCTCAACACTGCTAAAGTTTGACTATCCAGTTCACCTGGACACATTCCTGATAAAAGGATAAACCAAATTAATAAAAAAAAAAAAACACTTCTGAATCAGTATAATATACCTGTTACACTATCAACTAGGACATTCCAACGTCCCACTTCATTTTCCAATTGACGAATTTCCTTAATATTTCTTCTTTGTTGAAGTCTAAAAAATTAATATGTTTACACTGTAGTGCAATTAACTAACGGGTCTTTCAAATTGAGCGGTTTTTTAAATTCCTTAATAAAACACAAATGTTGTGAATTTGCCTAGGTCTAGTCCCATTTCAGAAGTGTATACATGACATTTAGAAAAATGGAGTCGTATTCAATACAACGCATTAAAATTGGTGAATTATCTTATGAAAATGGGCGTTCAGTAAAAATGTTTTTAGAAAATTACGTGATATTTACGGTTTTCACAATCATCCATCTGAAAGCGCTATCAATCGAATTGTTCAAAGATTTCAAGAAACTGGTTCAGTGGAAGGTAAAAGAAATATATATTCATAGTGGTCGTTCACAAGAGCATATTGATTTGGTACGTGAAAGTGTTGCTGAAGACCGAGAAATTCCCATTAGTCGACGTTCACAACAATTTGAACTGTGAATCCACAAAACATACTTATTAAAAGACAAAATAACGCGTCTTCTTATCAATCTCTGCCAACGTTTCCTCGATAAAATTTCATCAACACTAGTAAACTAAACTCAAAGAGATTTACTACTAAACACCCAATCACTTTTTTATACTTGTCAATTCGAAACATTCTTAACGATTCGAGTCATAACTTCCATAATAAGATGGCTAGTTTAAATTTTATGGTAAATAGACTAGTCAATTTTCCATTAACCATTTATTAATTAATTTAAAAAAAAATAGGGAAATATGTTTTTTTGTCCTTCGAAACCCATGTAACCCCTTAAGTAATAACCATTTATTTGCCAAATGTGCTTTAACGCATATTTGCTTAAAATGTTAATTTCCATCATAGCTTTTGTAATGTAATAACTTGCAATTGTTTTTCGCGAGAACACTTTTAGATTTTTTTACGCGAGATTTTTTTACCCTTGTTGCAAATAACTTTATTCTTTAATATAATGTGAAGAATCGTTTAAATTTACGAATGTACTTTCCCTTGCATCCTGTATAGTGAAACCTAGGCAAATGACGTAGAATAGCAGATCTCGTCGCCCTAGACGACAGATGCGGATTCAATTAGGAATTTCTCAATGAAGACTCCCCGGTTCGACACTAAAGAGAACTATCCCACAAAAATGCCTACTCAATACCTCAAAGTGACACCGTTCCATCCAATCTAAACCAAAATATTTCAAACATTTTCACTGAATGCCTTTCAAGTTAAACCACATATCGTTAAAACTTTGATTTCCACATAATTGCCCTATATTTCAGTTTGAATAATTGTACTCAGCTTTCAAAGCATGCAATCTAGAGAAGTCATTAGCATTACACACGAAAGCCAACATTTTTTTAGCCTCAAAATAAATAATATCTATAATCAATTCTATTGGAACCTTCGGTACAAAACACAAACTCAAAGAGATTTACCACTAAACACCAAATCACTTTTTTTAAAGCTCTCGACGCACATTTCGCTAACGTTGTTAGAACCATTAGGAGATTATTTAATCTTCTCCTTATTAAATTATTAATAAGGAATATTATAAATAATATTAGAATAATATAAATCATCTCCTGGCAATGCTAACATGGTTAGCAAAACGTGCGTCGAGAGCTTTAAAAAAAGTGATTTGGTGTTTAAAATTATTAATAAAACGTTACAACATTATTATTGTTAATAATATGAAACATTATTAACTAAACGTTAAACGTTATTAATAAAACAGCTTAAAGAATAAATTAGTAGCAGAAGACCACCTGCATTTTGTCAAATAATTAGTCAAAGTTCTGACTAATTATAACGTAATAGCGGTAACAGTGTTTAAATGTAAATGTCATTCATAGACTGCTGTATTCAGTACATTGTATCAATTAATCACAGAGAGATACACGAAATTGACTCTTGATCAGTTGAAAGGTGATTCCTACTTTGGAGAAAAATCTTTTCAGACGAAGCGTACTTCTGACTTAATGGATTTGTGAACAAACGGCTGCACAATTTTGAATGATGAAAATCTTCGAATGATTCAGGAATTACTGCTTCAACTTCAGACTTGCTGCAGTTTTTGAGCTAAAGGAATGCTAGGGCCTTATATTTTTTGAAAACGATGGAAATCATGTTAAATGGTGAAAACTAGGAATATCCTACCAGAATATCTTTGGCATGAACTAATAAATGTGGTTATAAAGAATGTTTTTTTTTCAACAAGACAGTGCGACTTGTCACACTTCTCGCTAGATCAATCAATCTCGGGTTTACAGAAATAAACCCTGAACAATTCTTGACCTTAAACAAAACATTCAGGTGACCTAGAGAAATATACCACGCGCTTTGTATGAAAGAATAATCAAAAAATGGGTTTCCAGAATACATTCCACCAAACAAACATTATTTTCAAAGCATAGTGACATTATTTCTGTTCTTGTTCTTCTTTCTATTCTTGTTCTTCAAAGTAAAATAAAAATTACTGGATTATCACTTGTAGTTATCGTTGTGTCTCATTTTAAAGTTCTGAACCTACTTATTGGAAAACCCTTTACAATACTTACTTTAATTCTTTGTCCAGTGTCTCATCTGGTGGTTCAGTTAACTCAGAATCTTGTACAAGTTCCTCGGCATCATTAAATGTCATAATCGGTCTTCCTGAGGTAGGAATAGGGCCAACAGCCTGATCTGGTAATAAATGATACATCCTAAGAGTTTGCCAGTGACGCATTAAAGAATTTGCAGTACGACCATTATAAAAGATATCTGAATTTTTTGATAGAAGGTCAGCAAATATGTCCAATGTTGGATTTGCACTCTGTAAACATTTTTTTTATCAATAATCTAAATGATTTAACATTTTTTAATAAACATAGTAGACTGATAATTTATCAAGTATTACTTACTGATTTAATAGTACTTAGAATTCTTTCTTCTTCTTGACTCCACAAAGCTTTATCTTGAATAGCTGCAACCATATCGGGATGAAGATTGCGCATTGCTGACACTGCTACTCTTGATACTGCCTGATCATATAACAAAGCATACCATCGAGATTGTAGTTCTTGAAGAGTAAATTTACAAGAAAACTTTGTTCCAAGATGAACTGTTTTGAGGTCATTTGTTTGTTGTACACCTTGAATGTCATTTATTACACTTAATATGCTAATTAAAAGATCTTGAACATACCTATTATTAACGCTAAATCATCTACTGGTTTCCATCTACCTAAATCTTTAGTGGTAAGCTGATTTTTTGGTTGACTCTTTTTTTTCCCCTTGGAGGTATTTGGTGCTGTCTTTGAGAAACTTTTTTTCTTAGGTTCCATTACATGTTGTGGCACGACCACACTTGTTGAAGGAGTACTTGAAGGTGATCCAACTGGTGCCAAGTCTGAGTGATATGACTGAGTTCGAGCTCTAGCACCCTTAAAGAAAAATTCACATAAGAAATGACCAATTTGGCATTATGTTCATACCTTTATATTTGATACTCCTGGTACCCCTAAGCTGTATTCAACAAGCTCATCATCAAACTTTTTTCGTTTTATTGACCTGTTAGAACTGTAAAAACAATTTTTCTGCCAATTGTGAAATATCATAACCTCAAATATACCTGCGTCGTCTGGCAGTGGCTTCGGCGCTTTCTCCTAGCGACATTTGTCCACTTATATTGTTGTAATCGTTCCCACCCTGCATAATATCACTGTCATTTAAATTTTCCATCGTTATGAATATTAAATTTCCACTGTAGTACTCCAAAATCTATAAATATAGAGATATCAAAGCAAAGAATGTAAAGAAGTGTCTACAGTTCATCAGACGTAAGAATAAAAGTAGTGGGGGATTGAAAGCGATTGAACATTTTTATTCACAGAATCGTCATACGTTTTAGGTGCATTAAGCAAGTTATATCCAATTATGAAATTGGAGAAATAAATAATATGTATTTTAGATTATAAAATATATTTAATTTGAATTGAAATATTACAATCACAAAAAAAAAAAAAAATTAGACTATCAAAATTGCATTTGTTTAAATTTAGCACATTTAGTCCGAAGCATTTCTAGTTCTAAAAAAAAATGTACAAATGAATAGTACCAAAACAAAGTATGTGAAGAAGTGGCTACAGCTCGTCGGACGTCGGAATAAAAGAGTGGGGGAAATTAAATCAGTTTAGCATTTTTATTATTATACCTTCTAAGTGTATTATACAAGTTATGTAATTTATTAATGAACTTTAAAAAAATAAATATGTATATTTCAGATTATAAAGATATTTAATACCAATTGAAATGAAACTCAATATCCTATAGAAATATATTTATTATAATTATAAAAAAAATATAAATTAGAGTATCAAAATTACATTTATTTAAATTTAGGCAATTGTTGCTGGATCCCAAGCATACTTATTTGGAGGGAAATTATTTAATGTTTGCATATCCCCGTCAGGAATGACAAAATTAATATTAATATTGTCATCAATGTGTTGTTTGGACCTAGCTTTTGGAATAATTGCCAAATTCTGTTGAAGTGCCCATCGAAGTAACACTTGTGCAGGAGTCTTTCCTAGTTTATTGGCGATCTCAACAACTTTGGGGTCTTTAATTAAATCTGGATTTCCTGATCCACCTAATGAAGAATATGCTTGAAGCAAAATGCCCTGTTGACGACAGAAGTCTAATAAATCCTGTGGATGGTAATGTGGATGCCATTCAACCTATATAAACAATCATAAATATTATGAACAATGTATTATATATATTAAATGCATTAAAATATTATACCTGATTTACCGCAGGTTTAATACCATAATCATTAGCTAATAATTCTTTTAAATGCCTAACAAGATAGTTTGAAACACCTATGTTCTTAGTTAATCCATCTTTTACACCTTGGACCATTAACTTCCAACTTTCATCTCTAAGCCTTCAATATAAAAAATGTATAAGTAAAGTTGAAGGTAATTAAAAACAATAATACCTTGAATTATTTTTATTAGTAGCATTTACTTTAAAGGCACCAGGCCAATGTATAAGGTATAAATCAACGTAACCAGTGTCAAGCTTACGAACAGATTCTTGTAGTGCTTTGTATGCACCTGCTCCTTGATCGTCAGGTGCTAAAATAATTGAAAAATAAGTAAATGACTAAATGATAACAGAAAATAATTCAACAAACGAACATAATTTTGTTGTGATCCATATATCCTTTCGAGTTAAGTTGTATTTGGGCAGTAATTCTTTTAAAGCTCTACCAATTTCTTCTTCATTATGATATACTTTAGCCGTATCTTTAAATTGAATAATATATTATTTATAACATGAAACTAAGCAGTTGTAATACCTATAAGACGATATCCTGCTGCTAAGGCTTTATCAAGAACATCTTTGATCAGATCATATCCCTGGATTTGGTAGGTTCCAACTATAAAAATAATTTTGATGTACTATATGATAATGAACGTTCAAATACATATAAACACAAATATAAGGTTACTTATTTTTAAAAAAATAAATCAACTATCATTTACAATAGTTTTAAAATTATCAGTAGTTATATTTTATGGTATATCTTTTTTTCTTAGTACTAAAGGTTTACTTACATCCTACTAAAGGCATTAAATCTCCGCTGGGCAATTTATAATTCATATCTTTTGCAAACACAACGTCTTCTCCTCGAACTATTGGGCCAATGGCAACAAATGCTGACGTAACAAAAATAAACAAAGACAGCGAAACCATTTTGCAAAAGTTTGGTCTTTGCCGTCTGAGATTTTCTGCTGGATTAGTTTGCCGATTTAGACGAGGTTCTTATATATGTTTTGTTTATTTCTTTTTAAATGGGATGGCTTGTATCAAGGTTATCAAGTTTTTAATTAGATTCATACTAGATGACGGTTGAATAATTCTCCACTTATCTATTCGTGGATGGAAGGATTTATACAATGTATTATTACATCCAATTGAAAAAATACAGTAAAGCATCGTGATCAATTATGATTATAATTGGATAAGAATAGGAATAGATTCTTGACCACAGAAATATTATCATTTAGCATAAACGTAGATTTCAAGGATAAAACAGCCAACCATAATCAAACTAAAGTAATGCAGTCGAATAGATACGGGACTTAAATCATCCTACTCTAAATACTACTATAAATATGAAATCAGAACAAAAAATAAGACAAATAATCAGATAAATTTAATTACCCCATTAATCAAATGTATAGCTTCATAGAACATATACATAACACACACACAAGGAGGACTGCAGATTATGATGATGATACACATAATTCAACAAACATGATCATGTTAAAGTAACTTAAATACAGTAGACAAAAAATATTTACACACCCTGATTTTTTGGGATTTTTCACAAGGCATGGCAAAATTAACATTTCTTTTCTAAATTTGTAAATATAACAAGAAGGTACATGCCATCAAAGCAAAGTTGTTACAATCAATACCAATCATACAATATTCCAGTGTTATTTTGGTCTGTAAAGAAAGTACATGCACCCTTGACATAAAGACTGCATCAATGTAAACACAGGCACTGTGAGGATTAATGTGACCTATTATACTTACTAATCCTGTCAATCCTTTCAATCTACCAAGTGATTTTAATTTGCGCGTTGGAAATGGCTCAGAAGCGAAAAGAGGTTCTTGTGCGAGCGAGGGGGAGATAGTGGCATTGTTCCGTGCCGGAAAGATGTATAGAGAAGTTGAAAGACAACTTAATTTATCGTTTTCTACAGTGGGGTATATTGTAAAAAAGAAAAAATAAAGGGAACAATTGAAAACAAACCCCGATCAGGTCGTCCGCAAGCCCTCACTATCAGGGGGCGACGGAAAATTGTCGCCTTAAAAACTTACACAGAGTACTCAACAGCTTACTAATGACTTTAAGACATACTCGGGGAATTATACCACATCTCAGACAATAAGGTATGTTCTCAATGATTGGTTGACGGTTTGGGATAAGCGACCTGTAAGGAAGCCCTTCCTCAATGAAAGTAATAGACGAAAAAGTTTTGCACACAAATATTGTTTAGGGGTGCAGATCTTACAATAAAGTAGGAAATATTTACATTATAAACTGTGACATGGCACACAGCCCGGTCTTATGGGGAAGTATTGCGAGGTAATCTGAGTGTGATATAAAATTAGGGCTGGAAGGGCTTTTTATTTCCAACAGGATAACTAACAGCTAACACAACCCTAAACCTACAGTTAACGTAACCAAGCAGTGGCTCCTCTATAATGCACCTAGAAGGTTGATCATACCACCTCAGTCACTGGAGCTTAATCTTAAAAAAAATAGTGGACTCAATGCCTAGACGTTTGGTACCTGTCAATTCATACTAATGGGAAGAAAACAAAATATTAAAGTAATTAGGTGCCAATGAAAATTGATTTTTATGAAAATTACTACTGGTACTTGGCGGAAGGAAAATATTTTTCTGCGGTTTTAAACGTTATTGTTAAATATATTATTTATTTAATTGATATATTGAAATAAATTGTCATCCTATGTTATCATTTCTTGTTATATTTACAGTCGTTAAAATGTTCATCTTTTATTACCCAAAGGCGTGGTAACTTTTTTTGCCTCTAGGAAGTGCAACTGACTGAACAACTTATCAATAGTTTCGAACCATAAAATTATCCTGTGTAATTTGATATTTTTTGGGAGTACAAAATTTAGCAGTTTTAAATTAAAAGAAATGCTGACGAACTAACGAATCGCCCTTATAGATCGTGTATTTTATCGCGCATAAGAACGTTCATACACAGCATTTCATATTTATATTACATTTCATTTAATATATTACCACGTGATATATTATCTTCTGTAGAAACTTTTTTGAGCTATTTATGCGCAGATCGTTCTCTTAGTGTATTTTCTATAAATGCTTACAACTTCTGAAATCTCTAATTCAATATAAAGCACATATGCCGACTGATTTTAAACTGAGTTGTTTTTTAACAGAGAATTTCATTTTTTTAGATATATGCCCCTACATGTCTTACTATGTATTATAAATTATTCTAATTTATAAATGAGGTAATATAGCATTACACATTGAAAAAATAATTTTAAGGGTTCCACTTCGTATCGATTAATAGTATTTAATTTAATATGCTTTTATTTACCCAAAAAAAAGGCTTTAATCGTGATTTATGTGCAATTTTGTGAAACATTCAAAATGATTAACAATGAGCTGTAGAAATAGCTACATATCAGAATTAAGGGCGACTGAATGGCGGACTATGTTAATCGCTGAAACAAAGTTTGTCGTAAAAACTAAAATCAAGGAGATTTTCCTCAAAATCCCAAATCATTCTTCCGTAGTCTCTTGAAGTGCGTCACTCACCATGTTAACATCATCAGGAGATGATTACACCTAAGCTGCGCATTAATTGTATAATCCTTGAGTTCCACGTTTATGCTAAATGAACTTTTTATGTACTCAGGAATATAATATTTTTAATGAAAATAGGCAAAAACAGTATTTGCTGCCCCTCCCCCTGGACCTGGACTATCTCTCATACCTTTAGCTGGTTCATTATGTGCCTATACCTAAGTACTGTTGTATTCATGAAATTGTTGATGAAGTAAATTTTATAGGTATTTCAAAATTTTCCTTCAGAACTCATATTTGAGTCCCGTTACGAGTTACGATTAAATGAGTTAACTTTTAATTCGCCCATCTTAATTTTTAGGTTTTTATCACAAATCATGGCAAAAATGAAAAATTATAAAAATAGAAAAATTATATTTTTCTCACCAAAAAGATCAAATTACACAGGTCAATTAATTTTATGGTTCGAAACTATAGATAAGTTGTTCAGTCTATTGTTAGTTGCAGTTCCTAGAGGTAAAAAAAGTTACTACACCTTTGGGTAAGGTAAAAGATGAACGTTGTAACGACTAGCCAATTTAGATATTCAATTTTGTTGGGTTCTTGAAATTTTTCCATCGTTCACATGCAACTTATTTAGTTTGGCGTTGTTCTGTTGTAAAATAACCCACTCTGTTAATTAAAGCCCGATGTATCCAATACGGCTCATCAGACATTTGATCGAGTTCCCCGCTGAACGTTGGAGATATTTAAGCTAGGTTCCTTTTTCTGTTTATGTACTGGACTGATTTTGCCAAATGCTTATGAGAAATTTAACTAACTTTATATTAGCTATATACTAATACTAGAACAAGGCGATAGTTAAATTTTGCAATAAGCAATATCTATATTTAGCTAGAAATGTTTAAATAAATGGAAATTAGTATACTGTTTAAATAAATGGATTAAAAACTATGAAATGATCTAGAACAAGAAAGTTATGGCGCTCAGGTCAACAAGTCACAAACTATCTTGTCGGTACAATTAGAATCCCACAATCGGTTGTTAGTATGATGATATCGCTACCAATAAGAAGGGACCTAAATTACCTTTCACCTCGACTGAATTGAAGTAGAAAATAGTTATCTGGTACTATGTAGCTAGATTGACCAGATGTCCCTCTAGATTCGTTTGCACTGACTTGGCTTCCAAAGATTCACATTCCTAATAAGCCTCGATTAATGGCCCTAATAAATAGGTGAAGAACATATTCTTCATGCTAAAAAATGGTTTGTCGCACTTTCTTCCTTCAGATAAGTTAATAATTGTCTATAGGTCTATAATAGGCCTGTAAGAAGGTTTCATAGTTGATTCAACATTTGCTTGTTTTATTTTTAATGGTTGGGCTTCTATTTTTCTTGTTCTAAACATTTTCGTTACTATTTTTTTTTCCTAGCTTATCTAGCGAGAGCATTTCGATCTCCAAATCACAGGACTCCCTATTATTGTCGTTTTTACCATTTGCAGTTATGTTCACCTTCTCTTTTCCTTCATCATAATGTCATTATTGGAGAATATATGGTTTTGTTCAGAATATCCCATCAATTCCAAGAGGTTCATTCTCACTAGTAATCACAGTGGTATATAAGAACCCCTCTTGACCAATTCAACACTACTTGAAACTGACAAAACTTTCCTATTATTGAGTTTTTAATTGATTAGTACCATTTTGTTAAAAACTAACAAAATTAGACTATTGTACACAACTATTCTTTATAATAAAGAACCTAATACTTTTGATATATTAATAGGACAAATTTTACTTTGAAAACTTGAAATAACATGACCATGAATATTTTAACTTTTTATTTGAAGCACAACATAGTAGTAACTTACAAAACATAGTAGTTTGAAAATACATTAGCAAACATAAATGGCTAACAAAAACTAACCGTTAATCAAAATGAAACTATCTAAGTAACTTATTAATAATCTTGAGATTGACTTTTGCCTGCCCCAGCTGAACTTGAACCTGAACCAGTTTTCTTGGGGAGAAGAACAGCTTGGATATTTGGCAATACACCTCCTTGAGCAATGGTAACTCCAGATAAGAGTTTATTCAACTCTTCATCATTTCGAATGGCCAACTGCAAATGTCTAAGGAGGAAAATACAAGTTATATCACTAATATTCTAGTTTGCAGTACCAATTTTACATATAACAAGTTTCAGCTAAATTTAATTATTCTGAATAAAAATATGTTTTGTGAATTTACATGCCTTGGGATAATTCTTGTCTTTTTGTTGTCTCTGGCGGCATTTCCAGCCAACTCTAATACTTCAGCAGCTAAATATTCCATTACTGCTGCCAAGTAAACTGGTGCACCGCCGCCAACACGTTCAGCATAGTTGCCTAGGAAGCATAAAACAAAAATAAAATCCAATAAACTATAAACAAGTATGACAAATGTTTCATTTTATAACAAGCAGGGTTACATTTCGCCAAATATGTTTCAATAAATATTTGAACTCGAAACCGAAAGCAACGTATCAAATAATTTACCTTTTCTCAAAAGTCGATGGACACGACCTACGGGAAATTGTAATCCTGCCCTACTGGAACGTGTCTTTTGCTTAGCCTTAGCTTTTCCACCTTTACCACGACCAGACATTTTGAAAGTTTCTAATATTATACTTCACACAAAAGATACAAAAGACTCGACTGACTCTTCCAAAGACCAAAGACGAAATACGGCGGGAAAATAGATATTTGGTGATAGACCGGCAAAAACCGTTGAATAAAAAAGGGCGGGATGTTAGTTGACATCTGTCGGTTATCTCACAGCTGTGATTGGATATCGTAAATATTTTCTTCTTTTATAGGACGTGTTAGACAAAGACGCAAAATATAACCTTAACAACGGTAAATTGAGGCATGTTTAGTGATTCTGTAGTATGAAATTATTGCGTTAGATTGATGTTTGATATATGCCAAATAGTAGTTGCATTTACTATAAATTAAGTGATCATTTTGTGTATTGTGGATATAAATTGTTTCTTTTTAAATTTGGAGGAAATTACTTTTACATAATTATATGATATGGATTTGTACTTCTTTCTGATTAAATCATATAGTCATTTTTAATATCAAATATACAGAGTACTGTGGATGTATTTCATTTTCTTCTCACATTTTAGAGCAAATTACTTTTACATCATTGTGATATGGGTGAAATAACGCATATTAATTTTTACAGATAAAAATCCGTCATTTTTAATACTACTTAATAAAAGTACAAATTGTAACACAAAGTGGAATAAACGTGTGTTACAATACGAAGCTCTAGATAAAACAATCGTAATACATGCGTAAAACATATTTAATTAAGTGGAAAATACAGGCATTACAAAATTAAATCAAAAGGTGTTTATTAAAATTAAAAACGTTTGGCATAGAAAAAGAAAGCATGGGACCTAAATGGTTTAGAATCATCTTTATATTCTGATAATTATCAATACATAATAATAGTAGGTATAATTATCAATACATGGTGAGTGTATTGGGATGATGCATAAGTGAATTAATTTTTTAATCTTAGATGCCATTGCTTCACAAAACCAAAGTATTGTATTGTATAGTTTAGACATGTAAAGTTTTGATATTTTTTGACAAAAGGTATTTCAGCAAATACTTGGTAAAAAAAATTATTTTTGGGTTGTGAAAAAGCAAAGATGCTTCGCAGACAGAAAACAAAATATGTACAGGGAGGATGCTGTTGATGATTTCAGGAGCTAGAAGTGGTTCAGAAAGTTTCGTAAAAATAATTTTAATCTTAGGGATGTGTCACATTTTATATGACCAGGTGATACTGATGACAAAATATTGGCACTAATTAGAATGTGATTGATATCTAGAACAATTCCACAGATCAGAGAAATCCTTTGAATCAACTCCATAGTCTCAAGGAGATTTAGTCAACTTGGAATGGTTAACAAGGCTAATGTATGTGTATCAGTACACAGAGAAAAAGTTTATAGACTTTTTCTGCTTTGTTATTCTGTATTGAAGCGCACTTTCTAGTAATATATAATGTGTTTGATGTATACTATTAAATAAAAAACAATGTTATTGGATTTATTCATAAGCAACACTTTTATTAATGTAACTCATTCTGCAGTGATTTGGACAATTACGCTTTGGAAAGGCATTACATTATTGTAAAGGCACATTTGCTTATAGAAAATATTTTATTTATTTAAACAAATAAATGATACGTATATAAAATACTACCAAGTAGGAAATGCACTAAATATTTATATAATAGGAATGATACACAAATTATTTAACTTATCCTACGTCATGAGCAAAACATTATGTACTATAAATTAATAATAAAATAACCCTTCAAAACTTGACGTTCCCGCACCAAGTAATAAAATTATTTTAAACCGTCAAATTTCAAAAAGTACACCATAAAAAGCCTACGTAAAACTTGTTACAATACTATTAACATTATACAAAAAAAGATGTATATATTTCTAATTCTTGTTTTATGAATTGACATTAACATTTAATAAGACACTTCACTGAAAGACCATGGCACAATACATATATTAATTATAATAAAATAGATATATGTATATTAAGCTAATGACAAACCAAGACGGTTACCATGCTTGGCCAGTTTTATTGGCAGTATTGTTTTGCAATTTTATATTAGATTGCTCAACTTGAGCTTACTTGAAGACATGCATAACAGTTTTGGTTCAATATGAATGTATTTAAGTAGATTTATTTCAAACACTGGTTTTTCTTTGCTAGTTCTTTAGGGGTATACTTATGGGTTTTTGTTACGTTTTACCTAAGGGATTTAATAATCGCCTAAATCTCTTTTTGGTTTTTTTACCTTTGATCGCTACACTACTTTCTGAATTTGAGCTAAAATTGTAAAAACGACTGTTTTAGAATTAAAAATAAAAATTTTAGATGGCAGTGATTTTAGACATTCTTTTATTACATACTTAATATCAAATTATCCAAAGATGTCCTTTAAACAAATATTCAATTAATCTTATGTCGGGCGCAACCGATCTGACAGATACAGTATTAACATATTAAGTCATTCTGTTTGTTTTCAGAAACAGAAATCCCCATCGAGTAGCTTCATATCCATACCTGTATTTAGATAATTCAGTCTATATGTCCAATAACCAATCTTTTGTTCTATGTGATGCATTGCATCTGAGTTCTTGATTAAGAAAATGTAAATTATTAAAATAAGGCCTACTTGCCCAAATAGGTATTTGCACAAGCCTATTTGGTTTCAATAAAAACGACACAACTTTACTAGGAGAAGCCAATGAATAGTTGGAACACCTTTTGAATTGCAGCGACGATTATAAGGGTTTAAACCAGACATAGTTAAGGAAAGGGAAGAGTAGAGAAGTGGAAAATTAAGGGATAGTATTTTCGTACTGTCCCCGATATATTAAGCACCGATGTGTATTATGTACTGAGACCGATCACAAAGGGCTTTCCAGATTTCACAGCAAAAAATGTGTGCAAGCACTTTCTTTGAAATATGCAAGTTTTCTGTGCAATTTGTATTTGAATAATGATGCAGAAACAGTCGAGGTTGTTGAATAATATTGTATTGACTTCGTATTTACCTTTTTCATAAACATATGCTTAAATATTTTAGAAAAAAGGTACATATAAGTTGTATGTATAAAGCTCGTTTGGGGTTGTATCATTTCAAAAAATAAAATCTGCTAAAGAATAGTATTTTTTTGCCTCAAACATCTATTTACATCGGGCATATCATGGTTTACTTCCGAGTCTGAGAACTCGTAGACAGAGAGCCATGGACATAGCAGTGATTAGCATTAGTCTCGGCGAAAAAAATCCGAATGAATAAATTAAACAAAACACAATGGTACCGGATTACGAAATAGTATTAAGGACGAAGTGACGATGGGCTGGATATGTAGCTTGTCAGCAGTTCGATCGTTGGTATACAAAAATGATAACATGGAGACCCAGATTAACCACACGAAGCACAGGGAGACAGCGGAAAAGATGGACAAACGACATGGAGCAATTAACTGGAAAAGGGTGGGTTCAAACTGCGCAAGGTAGAGACAGATGGAGGAAGCTTGAAGAAATCTTTGTCTAGCAGTGTGTCTAGTGGCTGGGGCTGATTCAATGGATATCATGGTTTTACATTTTAGGAAACATTTTTCATACTAGCATAAATCAATGTCAGATACACTGCGCCCTAAGGTGTGTGATTAAGTCTGTTGCGCTCGACAGAAGGTTAACATATTAAAAATTAACCTCATGGGGCTATCACAACTGTAATACTATTTTTCAGGCATAATTTTATTAGGTCAAAACCATATTTGTCCTATTGGTTAAATTTTTTCTATTAAAAATTATTTCAAAACATTTGAACTAAGTATTTAAATTATTAAAGTGTAGAACATTTAATAAGCAACATTAAATAGTTTGTACTAGACTAGTTTTTAATTGGTAACTTTTTTTGAGGTGACCTAATAAAAAAATCCATCAATTTAATTAAGAATCATCATATAATGTATTTGGAATTTTGAAATGAAAAATGTGATGCAGAAGCATATTTGATTTGTGCACAAAAATAAATTGTCATGTATTATTTTGTAAGTAGAATAAAAGCTGCCTGTTCTATGTACTTTTGTTAAAATCATAAAAAGATCGTGCTAGAAGTAAAAAAGTAAAATAGGGTTAAATTAAATGAAAAATACATGAATTTGTAGATTAATAAGATTTCAGACTCAGTCGTTTCATGATCACAATATATGAGCAGGATTAAGCCAAGAAACTAATAACTCCTTTTATTGCACTTTCAAATATATTGCCAAGAGATGGGGTCGTTATTATTTGAACTAAAAGAAAATGAACCTAATCTATATTACTAGATTAATTGATAATGAATTAGATTTTCCTGATGTCTGATTCCCCATGATGTGTTTTAGAATGTTAGCTTGACCTGCTCCAAAATAAAAGAAAAAATAATTTACAAAAAGACGAGCAAGTGTAGAACCTAAACTATTTAAAACCATCTTCATACCCTGGCATGGGAAACTGGATAAGTCTGGTGAGCATGCTCATTACGCATGGAATCTGTTTTTGACGGTGCATAGTTATCGAGTCTGGAACGTTACTCTCGAAATCCAAGGCCACTCTTTGCGATACAAAAGTTAGGATGGTCATTAAGTCTAGTTCGTAAGCCCTCTTTGACAACTCTTCACAAAGAGCTTGTATAAACCAGGAACCTTTGGTTGTGTTACGCCACGAATAGTAACCTAAAAAAAAATCACTTTAACTGTAATAAAAAACAATTTGTTTCTTAACAGTACAATAATTTAAATACAAAATACATACATGGTGATATAACTAAATTAGAAAACAATGAATAAAAGACTCAGACATTATTCCGATGTCGTTTGTTTCATACAACCTTTGTTATTTTTGATATGAAGTGAGACATTCTGTATCCCTTCAGTTGAATACAACATTTATCATCTCAAGTAAGCAAATAATCAACAATAACAATTAAACTCTATTAGTGCATAATCGAACATCAACAATTTTTTTTTCGATTAAATTATTCATCTGCACAATATAAGGTCGCTAGAAAAGTTCGCGACTTGACGCCCTGAAGTTTCAGTAATGCGATTGAGTAAACCAAACAAGTTTTGACATTTTCTGAAAAATAGATAAAATTGAACTCGAAGAGGTTACCGCTAAACACCAAATAAGTTTCAAAAAACTTGACTCGACGCGCGTTTCGCTAACCACGTTAGCATCATCAAGAGATGATGTAATCTAATTCTAAAACTAAAATATAGTATATTTATATGACAACCATCCTAATGAAGCGTGTAAAAATCATGAACCATGTTAACGGATCGTTACCTTAATAATTGAAAAAGTTGACTAAATGGAATAGGCCTTTTATCCCGGTTCATGGTTTTCTTACATTTTTCTATTTGAATGATTTTAATTATTACTTAATGATTGATTTTTATTATTACTTAAATTTTTAACAAGTTTTAAATTACTAGTATCTATATTGTGGTCATGTTCGAGTGCATGTTGGGCAACACAAGATTTTTCATTTCTCCCATATCTACCGTAGACAATGTGTTCTTTATATCTAGTTAATGGAACTTTTAGTTTGCCTATTCTTATTTTATCCTTTAGATTACCCACTTTGTTCAAAATATTGTCTAGCCCTCGTGTTAATTGGACATCAAACGGTATTACCATGAAATTGTTTTTGTTCTGATTTTTTTGAAAAGTTTTGTTTTCTAATCAATTTATCTGTAATATTCTTATTATAACACAAGAAAATTGATTAGTCTATTTACCATAAAATTTAAACTAGCCATTTTATTTTGGAAACCATAATTCAAATCGTTAGGAATGTACAGCTCAACCATCATATTTTGGCCTCTGAGATGCACAAAAGAAAGAGTGAGAGGGTCACTGTCTAACAAAGATAGAGAAGGAGATTTCCTGGAAAATGCAGTACTTAATCCATGTTAACACCACGAATGCACTGCTTTGAATGAGCTCTCGGGCGATAGGTTATGCGCAGTAGACCAACCCCAACCAAACCTCGGAGGCCAAGCTATGTTGGTTGAGTTGTATCTCGAGGTGGCCTATGCTTTTTCTAATATCAAAATCTAACCTATTTTTATTGTTTCTACCTTTGAATATAAAACTAACATATTCAAAGGTTTCTACCAGTGGCTGCACGAGGGTTTTTAAGTGGGAGGGCGTAGAACAAAATAGTGCTGCTGAAGATTTTTTTTTGCTTTCCCGTTCCTTTTTTACTTTTCGTGCTATTGAAAGAAACCCTATACAGGAGGTGAACTAGGAAAATGAGTTAAATGAAAGAAACTGAAAGGAAATAAAATATGGTGTTTTGCTCTGAAAAATTGTTTACTGTGATAAATGCGGAACGACCTCCCTCACGAGCCTCCCGACCTCTCTTGACCTCCCTAAGACTAAAACATCCAAAAATGGTAATCTATCACATTTTCGAGTTCATACGTGAATACTATGTTTTGGGATTTACTATTTAAATTCTTAACAAAATTTATGTTTTGGTTTTTTGAATCGAAAATTGCAAACACGTCATCCACATATCTTAACCATACCCTCGGAAAGTAAGTGAATTCATCCTTTGTCTCGGATTCAAATTTACCCATGAATAGTTTCGCTAAGAACGGTAACAGAGGATTGCCTACTGCGGTTCCTTCTTGTCGTTCGCAAAATATGTTATTAAGCTGAAAACAGTTTTGCTTCATACATAATCTTGTTAGAGAGATGTAATCAGAAATAATATTATTATTGAAACTGTTTAACTCGAGTGAGTCCGTCAGGTATTTCAAGGTATGTAGAATCTGGACACTGGCAACGATGATATGTCAAAGGACATTAAAACCTCACCTTCCCGTAGATGTATGTTTTTGACTTCTTCTATGAATGTTGTTGGAGCTTATCACACAACAGGAAGGTAGTTTATTTGGTAAATTTCCAAATTTTTTTGTTAAACATTTTGCCAAGTTGTATAGTGGAGATTGGATATTAGATATGGGAGAAATGTACGAGGGTACGTCCATGGATGATGAAGGCTGGGGATGTCTAAAAACCGCTAAGACTGACAAAATCGCCACAAAAAAACGTGAGCTCAAAAAATAAGTGACCTTGCTGACATTGTAAACATCTGGATAATTCGTGTCCACTACATTTCACATGATGTTTTGGGTATGAAAAAGCTTTCCGCTCTCTTTTTTACTTATTTCAGCACGATTCTGCTGAGGTTCCGCGACGTTTTATAACAGTAGATGAAACATGGATTCGCTATTACACAGTAGAGATGAATCAATAGTCCAAATGGCGGGTAGCAGCAGGTGAAAGTGCGTCAAAGAAAGGGAAAACGGTTCCAACTGCAGGATTCCAATTAATGGGATTCTCGGGGTGCGGTGCTTATAGACTACCTGGTAAAAGACAGGAACCATCATCGGGGAGCATTATACCTCACTGGCGGACCAATTGAAGGGCACTATTCAAACTAAACGTACTCATCTGGCCAAAAAGATAGTACTCTTTCGTCGTGATAATGCGCCTGCATACACGTTTCGGCTTTTTGCTGCAAAACTTCATATCCTATGATTCAAAGTGCATCCACATGCACCGTGTTTGACTACCAGCAGCTACTTATTAAATGAGGTCAACGCTGATACAACTTTTCGTACGACCCTTGTGCTATCTACTAGAGATCTTATATGGGTTGTCTCAAAGTAAATCAAACCTTATTTTTATAAATATGTATTTTTTTCGAAATAGGTTCTCTCCGCAATAATATAGAGTAAAATGGGAAGAAAGCATCGCAAACTTAAAACAATTGCTCCATATATAAAATTAATGCTGTGGATAATTTAATTTGCAGGAAATGGTTCTGGAGTTCGATGATGTAAGATCTCATCCAGAAACTCGAAATAGACGACCGATCATCACAGTCGTAGATTTCATCAGGGCTGTGGTGAATTGTGAGCTTTATTTGAAGACACGCGATATTAGTCATACATTACATTAGGAGTGTCATTACGGTTTTAAGACATCAGTGATAGCTTGAACTAGTCAATGGTTTTAATACTAAATGTAAAAAAAATCAATAAATGTAATACAAAAGTTATTACACGTACAATAAAAGTAGCGAGGTCTATCTGATAAGCAGTACTGACCAGAATTAGCCAAGCAAAAGGAAGCAATCGACAGGAAGAAGTCTCAGAGCAGCAGTTTCTGCAGCTTCGTTAAAAGAGACGAGGCCATGTTCTACAATAATAGAGCCAAACAATGCGTTTTTCCATAGATATGTAAAAATAATACATTTTCTATGATGGAATGTTTAAGTTCTAAACACCACAGAACTATTTTCTTAGTGTAAATTAACCAGATACCTCAAACAGTTTTTTTACTAACAAATCACCAGTTTCAATAAAAAAGGATATAACTAAATGATGAAATCTATGAATAATTCTTTTAAAAACACTAAAAACCAAAGAAGAATGTATGTTACCAATACATTCTATAATTTTATTATTAATACCTTACATCATTATAGATTTAGATTGCTTAGAAGGTATTGTTGAAGAAAGTAATTTAGTATTCGAGGGGTGTAAATAAATTAATGAGACTGGTGACTGGCGTAGCGTTTGATCTGGTAACAATGTTGGCTTCCTTTTTGGAAGTGGATATATCAACAGCTGATGTTACTATTTCAGCATGTTACTATTTCGAGTAACGGTGCCCTATTAAGTTTTGCTACAGACCTGAGCATAGTGCCTATGGAAAGAGTGTTTTGAGAATGACTTGACGACCATTCTCAGAAAGCAGACACTCAATTGCAGATGAACTTCTGCAGAAGGCCCTCAACTGCAAGAAGTGATGAAAATGTCCACAGAATCCGGAATCTTATGTGTTCTGATCGCCGATTAACGGTCAGAATGATCAGAGAAGAGTTCAATTTATCTCACACAAGGCCTTGCGCCGATGCGAGGTTCTCTTCGATTGTGTCTCGGCCTTTTGAAAATGTCTTAAACCACCTGAAAACCTGGACTCTTGACAAAACACTGTTTCCATAGGCCTGTTGAAGTTTTGCAAAAGTTTCCGTCGCACTGTGCTCAATTCTGAAACAAAACTTGATAGCGCGCCTTTGTTCAAAATTGTTCTCACTCGTTTTCAAAATGCACTAAAAATATCGTGTTCGCGAAAAGAATTGCTAAGGACCACTTGACTCTAGGGAGTTTAAATTCGAATCGAAGACGCATCAGCTGTTGGAATGTCTCACTTCCAAAGTTGAGTTGAGTTGGGTGATATTCCTCTAGTTTTCGTTTCGTTAAAGATATTAAAATTTCAGGGAATTAATCAAATTCTACAATTAACTAGTTTAAAAGTATTACCTTTAACGGTTGAATATACAATGAGAAAATCTGCTTGTACGGGAATTTTATAGGTGTTGTGTATTTCCCCATCGGTTTCAGTATATGTCTCAGCACATAAATTAATGCCACTATCCAGTTTATCTCCTTGACAGGCTTGTAAGAAAAACATCTTCGGTTTTCCTAAAATGAAAAAAAAAGACAAATCAAACAATCATTTGAAAATTATAACGGAAGTGTCTTTGTTTGACAATTACCAGCTAAACTTGGGCACTTGTCGGCAGTAAACAGAGACCATAATGCTTCCGGTTTGTAGGGAGTGTCCTTTGCGTAAACAATGTTCATTTCGCCGTGTGATAAAATGGCAACAAGAATGCAATCTTGATCCGAGTGGTCCATTCTAGAAACTAATACAAAATATCAGATAACCAAATAAGTGTGTAAGGTAAAGAGCTAGGATTAGAGGCGTATCAGCAACTAAACGACTGGACCTACGACTTAATGTGGGTTTTAAACCATAGTCATCAGCTACCTATTATAAACTCGGCCAGCACCCCCTCGGACTATCAACCCTTGGTTTTGTGTTTAACCATAAGTTTCTCCAGATACTGACAAGCGAGTGACGAACGTGGAATATGTCTCAGAAGATTTTATCTAGCCTCCAACTGGTGTGACTGAGGGGCGATTCCTTGTCAGATTTTACACTCTTTCCTAGAAAGATTCACAAACATATAACAAAGTCATAAATATCCAACACCGACAACAGGAGTCGAACTCATTACCAACCATGCCATCAGCCCACCGCCATAGTCATGGCGCTGATACAGTCAGCTGAATAAGTGTATGGGGTTTTAAATGTTATGGGTGATCAAAATCATTATATTGGTCAAAGCATTTTGTCAATAAGTGGTTTCAATTGCCGCCACGTCACAAGTCCTTGTTCTTAAGAGCAAAAAAAGATTACGTCGAGTTTTTTTATAGCTTTCTTTCGATTGTTGGACTATAAAGGGTTGGCGCAAAAAAAACTCTTTCTGTAGGCAAAATCAGATATGTTCATTACAGTTCTGCATGAATTCAGTCTAATTGTGTACAATTTTACAGTTGAACGCTTAAATATTTGCAAGCAGCTTGAAGTACATAATATAATAAGCTTTGTGCAAGTTGTTTAGGCCTACAGCTCCCTTGTTCTCTTCCATTCTCTTCTGTTCCTGGCCTCGATATTCCAGTTTATCACATATTTGTCTTCTAAATCTGATAAAATCCCCTCTCACCATCTCATTCTTGGTCTCCCTCCCGTTCGCCCTTATTTTGGTATTTTTTAGGCTACAGTTTTAAATGTACTCCCTTCTGCCAGTCTTTTAATAGAAATCAGTGCAATATTCGCCCTCGTTTTTCATATGTATTGCCGGTTCTTTATAAATTTCATATTATTTTTGAGTTTGACTTTTTTCATATTCATCATCGGTCTTTATTCCCAGTATCTTCCGTTCCCATATAAACAACTTTTTTGTGTCTTTTTCTTGTGTATATTAGCCACCAAAATCGCACTAAAAACATAACGACAATTTTCTTTAAGATATTCCATTTGATCAGGGTTCTGACGATTGTGACGATCAATTAAACACTGCCACTGTTCCTTGTATCCTGGGTGAATATGTAAACGTGGCGTTTTTCAATAAGTCGTATGTTACTTAACAAATTCTTGGCCGCTACAGATAAGATTGTTTTGAGCGAGTCTTACTTGAGACCGCACCGGTATTCTAGGGAGCGAAGGCCGTGAGACTCTAACATCATACCACGAGCTGAACAGAAGTCTTCACGCCAAACCATTCCATTAGAGGTATATGATTAGCTGACCAAGCCCTACTCAGGTTTATTCTTTGGTATTTTTGTAGAGGGTTTTAGGGCCCGGTAATTATAGAACCGGGCAATTTAGGACCCAGTCGTTATAAAACCAGCCATATTAGAGGCCAGTCATTACCGAACCCGGTTATTTTGGGGCCCACTTATTGCAGTACCCGGTCAAGGCAGACTCCAGACCTTTTGGGACCCCCGCGTTCTGGACACAAAATTGCCCAGTGAACAAATTTATCAGTAACCGGATAGTCCAGAGGGTGGATAAACGAACAGCGTGACAAAAGGAGATAAGGCCAGATAATAATATATTATTTTTGCTATTTTATTAGTATCTCTATGAATCGTTTACGTTATTTGCTTAACAATCTCACTACCACCAGGTAATAACATTATACAGTTTGATCTGATTTGCATTAACTTGGTTTAATTTATCTTAATTGATCTACTTGCTTATATTTGATTCAGTTTTATTTAGTTTAATTTAAGTAGCTTTAGAATAATCTAATTTGAAATCGTTTGTGACTTAGACAAGAGCTCTTATAAGATAGGAAAACTTGTTAGGATCAGAATTTTTTAATGGCATGCCTAGTATAGTAGGGTTTTAGTGGACACCACCGCTAACTAAAATGTAAGTTGCTCCGTCGCTGTAACTAAAATTTAATTATGTTTAAAGAAGGGATTTATTTAGCTCCAATATATATATATATATATATATATATATATATATATATATATATATATATATATATATATAAGTTACCACTTATGAAAAATCCTTATCAGTGGTCGATTATGCCAACGTTCAAAAGACATGTGTCAAAATTTCATTACAATCTGTCTACCGGTTTCTGAGTTGTGCTTTAAGTGATGCTACTCTAGCTATTTTTAAAACAATGAAACAAAAATATTTTCGTGTGTTGATTAAGCAATGCTTTTTCATGAAAAAAATACCATTGCAGCAAAACAATGGTTGGATAAACATTACCCAGACTCTGCCACAGGAAAATCAACTATAATTGATTGGTAAGCTGAATTCAAAGGTGGGGTGGAAGCACTGATGATACTGAACACTCTGGACGTCCAAATGAGGTTACACCAGGCAACATCAGAAAATTCAAAAAATTATTTCGCAAAACCATAAAGTAAAGCTGCAGAAGATAGCTGATATCATGAAGTTATCGAAGTATGGTTCGTATATCTACGAACTGTACTTGGTATACTTCTTAGTTTTCGTTGCTTCCAGTAATGACGCCAAGACACCAGAATTTCAACAATAAGTAATACACTACTAAAAGCACTACATTTTAAACTGCAAAATAGTCTTCTGTTTCGGCGATGACCTGATTATACGCATTCAATCATTTTTTGAAAAAGAAAAAAGTTACCAATTGCATCAATTTCACTGCACCGGCGGATGAATGGGCGCATGCACTATCGTTGTTTTCTTCTTCTCCAAATGAAGCCTCCTTCCGCTTCGTTTATATTAACTCCTCATTAAATATGACCATTAATAGAGCATAATAATACATTCCTGTATCGTCTTTCCCTTTTCCACATACTGTTCCCTTTTCCACATACGTTGGAAACAAAGGTCGGTTCACAGTCTAATCTCTTATGTAATTTTGTTGCGAAGACAGTATGTCAGAAGGGTGACGTGTACCAGGTGAAATAGTTAATACCGTTCGCTTCCGTCAACAAATGAACAATTTGAACCATACATTGATTGAAAAGCGACCAGAACGGGCTACAAGACGCGAAAAAGTGATTTTGCATCACAACTCCCCATCACACAGTGAAAACGGTCAGGAACACCATTTCTGCACTTGACTGGGAATTTTTGCTCCACCCGTCGTACTCACCAGACTCCGACTACCACTTGTTTTGATCGATGTCTCACGCACTTTCAATAAAGTATTTCAATAATTACGGAGATATCGAAAATGGCTTGATGACTGGATCGCCTCAAAGGATGTACGGTTTTTGTGGGAGGGCATCCACAAATTGCCAGAGAGATGGGAAAAAATGTAGCTAGCGATAGCGCATACTTGGAATAAACCATTTTTTACCTTTCTTCCAATTTAAACGTGTTCTTGTTAAGAAAAATTAGAATCATTAACCGTCATACCTGGTATATAAATAACATAAAGTACTTATAAACCATAAAATATGAAGGCGCAGACTCCTCGTAATACCGTCAACTTTTATTCGGTTTACGCAACGGGTTTTCCATACAAAAAGCAGTGATTCGTCAACACGAGATTTTCCGCTTTTCACGTTTTTTCCATGATAGCAAAAATATCGAACGTACACAATTGGGCTTTTGAACAATTTTTTTTGTCATAAATGGAAAGATCAAGTTTCAATCAATAAGTTTTATAACAAAACTATTTTTATTTCTGTCCTTATAATTAAAAATTTATATCAAATTAAAAACACTTTTTTAAACATATGTCGCGCCAACAGTTGCCGAAAAAACCCGAAAGTATTTGACTTCACAATAGTAACTGTCGGCTCGGAACAATTCGATAGTTACACCGAAATTTTCTTTCGCTTTTCACCCTATAGGTTTAACCTATACCTTTGACTGCATTTGTTGGTTTGCTAGCGATTTGAAAATATACTTGCTTTTAATTGTTATTTTGGCTTTCGGTGCTGCTTTCGACGTTATACTCATATATCTTTACATAAGATATGGATATATTTATATTATTTAATTCATACAGGGAAAACAAATTAACGTGCCAAATTTATAAGGAATATTCCTGCGTATCCGCAAAGAATCTACATGTAGCAACACAACCGAGGGTAGTAACAATGAGAAAGCCCTACAGTGTCATCTGTTTTATAGGATACGAATAATAATATTCAAGAAAGCGCGAATAGACAAGAACAAAATTCGACTACCAATTTGGAAGGTAATTGTATATGAAAAGTCTTATACCTTATGAAAGTTTTACAGGATAATCTAATTTGTAGATGGTCGAAGAGTACAGAAATTTGTGTGATTAGTTGGATGAACATCAACTAGTTAAATTAAGGACTGGCAAAGTAGTTTTCCATGGAAGCAAAACAAATATCTGAAGAAATATGCAAAAATAAGATAAATAGAAAAGCAAACCTACTATCAAAACAAAAAGTAAAGAAAATGGTATATTTCTATTCTAAATAAAATTACAGTTAAAATATTTAGCGTTTTTCAGGAATTTGGTACATTTTATCTATTTGATTGAACATATTCATTTGATAGGGTATGCTTAAACATAGGTTAGAAATTTATTATAGGCATTGAAGAGTGATGGTAGGCTGACAGTGGTTCCTGGATATGTTGTGGTACATAGTGGTTTTCTAGTGGGTAGACCTTAACAAGAGAGTCCCACACTTCGACTATAAAAGTTGTAGTAGTGTGGTGGTTTGAAAAATCGGTGTGGTTTTAAAAGTATTGCAAACTTCAATGAAAGCAATCAAACTATTATGTAATCAAACAAATATGTATATAATTTTTGGTAGTGATTGTTTTTATTCTGAATTGATTATCATATTATACATATTATAATCTACTGTAATATATTATCCATATTATCCTAGTTGGGGGAAGTTTTATTATGTATAGTTAACAGTGTATTTTTTATTGAAATAAAATTAGTGATTTAAACAGTATGTATGTCAATTGTTCTATTGGAACCTTTGATGTGACACACTAAACTTGAAGAGATTTACCACTAAACACCAAATCACTTTTTTGAACTGCTCGACGCACGTTTCGCTAACCATGTTAGCATCATCAGGAGATGATTTATATTATTCTAATATTGTTTATAATATTTCATATTAATAATTATAGATTAAATCATCTCCTGATGATGCTAACATGGTTAGCGAAACGCGCATCGAGCAGTTCAAAAAAGTTATTTGGTGTTTAGCAGATTAAATCATATCTTGATGATGCTAACATGGTTAGCGAAACGTGCGTCGAGCAGTTCAAAAAAGTGATTTGGTGTTTAGCAGATTAAATAATCTCCTGATGATGTTAACACGGTTAGCGAAACGTGCGCCGAGCAGTTCAAAAAAAGTGATTTGGTTTTTAGTGGTAAATTTCTTCAAGTTTAGTATGTATGTGTTTTGTTTTTCTAATTATGATTTATATTGCTTTTTATAAGCATTATATGAATAAACATTATGTTTATTATAAGCTTTATTCAGAAATTTATGCAAATACCATTTTTGCGGTTAAGTAGAACAAAACATATAGCCTTGCCTAATAGAAATATTTTGTTTCTTATTTATATTTATATTATTATTTTTTAAAAACTCACATTGATGCTTTAGCACCTCGAACTTCAGCTGAATTGAACCAAATGTTATTTTTGAGAAAATCTGTGACCATAAAAATATCCACAGCAAGTATATTGTCAGAATTAGCCTTTATGAACCCTTTTCACACATTACCGAACTAAATTAGTAAGAAACAATATTTTATTTTGCACATAACCAACAATCATTTTGATAGTAAGGTAGAAGGCAATGGAATATGACAGCCAATGGCGGCGCATTCGTAGTCATGTGATTTTTAAAAATGTTATGCATTTTAATTCATTCATAATTAATTGTAACAAATTTATAAAAAGTTTTACGCATCGATTATCAATATTATTTCTGATAATGTTTTAAAATAAAGTAAAAAAATCGATAATTATTTTTTATTCAAAAACCCAATTGGGAAATATTATATTAGGATAATTTATTTGAGTCTCTTCAACGTTTCGGTGTTATTTCGGGCCTGGATTTACAGCTTAACGTAGGCTACGAGTCACGGCCATCAGCTATTGATTTATGCCGGTCCACAGATCCCAAGAGTTGGTTATCATTCCTGGGTTTGCGCTTAATTTTGTACTATAACCACTGGCGAGTGACCAACTTGGAATATATCTCAGAAGATATCTAGTCTTATCCAGCCCCGAACTCGCGTGACTGAAGGGCGTTTTCTTATCCAATTTTACATTTTTGCCCATTAAAATGTAATGCACAAGCTTGGTCTTTCCTCAGAAGGTTACACTACATTTGACATCCGAGTCATCGGATACAGGATATTGCCACCTCGAGACCACAATTGGGAATAATCCGAATTGATAGTCGAGTGACCTACATCGCTGCTGGCTTTACAACATAACTAGTGTTGTTGTGTGCTTGCTTTTTCAACTCCATTATCTCAAAAACAACCCCGTGTCAAATACATTCATTTTAATCTAAAGTGAGAGTATGCTACTCCAAGATATAAAAGTGACTCATCAAAATATATATATTTCCAAGTCTGGCAGTACCCAAGTCTACCGAGAAAAGATTATGGGGAAGTCCCTAAAATTCGTTAATTCACGAGTGTACGTAAAATTAATTATAGTTCTAAATTTGCATTATAATATTTTAAATTAATATTTAAGTCTTAAAAAAATAATTTTGTATATAAAATTATAAGAATTCAATTTTAATGTTTTTGTTTACAAGTGACTAATCAATGGTATGAGTTGCATACTAATTTCTACCAAACATGTATATAAATTTAACATTGCAAATTAATTTTTATTTTTCCAACATTAAATAGAACTAGTGTTGTTCTTCTACATGTTCTTCCATTTTATTTTCATATAATATACATGGTGTTACCTATCGTTATGTTCAAATTTTGGGTTCAATACAATAGATTTAATTCTAAGACTATAAAACAAAGTAAAGGTCTTTCAAATTGAGCGGTTTTTTAAATAAAACACAGAATTGATTTCAAAATACTTTTTATTGATAATTGGAGCATAGTGTATGATATTTAAACACGAAAATATCTGCCAAATAACCACGTCTTGCAGCTCCACAGACGTATACTCTTTTGTTAAAATTTTAGAAGCTATTTTGGCATATAAGTGTGGCTGTATCTCAGCAATGACTGACTTGATAAAAATCATCTGTTTGCTCTGTGGTCGAATTGACAAATACACGACGTTTTGAATGATCCAGTGGCTTTAGTTCCTGTGATATTTGAACCTTATATGCATTCAGAGCTGTTCTTGTATGTGCTGTTCTTGTATCTTCCACCGAACCAGTTTCTTGAAACTTTTGAACAATTCGATTGATAGTGCTTTCAGATGGACGATTATGCAAACCGTAAATATCACGTAATTTTCTAAACATTCACCATTTTTCACTAAACGCCCATTTTCATAAAATAATTCCACAATTTTAACGCGTTACACAATACATGTATATACGTACACAATATATGTGTACGACTACATGTTTAAAAATGTCATTCATTACACTTCTAAAATGAAATTGGACCCAGGCAAATTCACAACTCCATGTGTGTTTTATTCAAGAATTTAAAAAAACCGCTCAATTTGAAAGACCCATTAGTAGGTCGATCTTTAGTCGTTCCGAAGTTACAGGCCTATGAGCTTATAAAACAGGCCTTAGAAAATCGTAAATATTCAAATGAAAACCAAACAAAAATATCTTATTTCATGAATGTTTGGTGGGTCAAGTTGACAAAAAAACACCACGCAGATAAAATTCTTTGAGAATATCAAGTGTGAATAACAATTTTAATTTCAGTTTCAAGTGAGTTAGTGCCTTGTGTGTAAAGAGTGCACACACAAAGAAAGCAGGTTTCCTGCTTTCTGGTAGTCGGCACCTATATAAGCCGATTATTTACTTAGGTTTTAAATGATTGTGAACATAAACAAAGCGTGTCGGAACTTGTAAACAAACGTGAACCGGCACCGACCATTTCACCGGAATGAATTTTTAATTCTTGGCCGCTGATTTTCGGCGCCGGACGTGAATTTTCAGTAGACAAATTATTATTAATGTGGCAGCTTAAAATCTTCCACACTCACATGTTCATTATTTTTCTTTCAATTCTTTTTTTATTATTTCGAAATATTTTATGTTTATAGTATATTTTATTATTTCGAAATAAGTTTATGACGGTCTAAGGCCGCTATTTGTATATATTTTTATGTTTAACTTCACAATTTCTTCATCGGAGGATGAACTGGACATCTTGCCTTCATGAAATCTGCCTTTTTACGCGCAGATAACCAGCGTTCTTTAATGAAATGATGCAATAATGGTAATGTACATATCAGCGGGACAACTAGCACCGGTATTCGGCGCTGGCTAACCTGCTTTCTTTGTGTGCGTACCCTATAAAGGTTTATTTAAAATGCCTTACGGATTTTCTTCTCGAGAGTCTGCGGATATCCAACGCATTTAGGGTTATTGCAACGGAAGTGCACGTCTTGTAGTTACGGAATACCGACATAGGCTTCTAAATAGACGAACACCTCATTATAGAATATTTCTGGAACTACACATACAGTTTCGAGAGAACGGATTACCCACGTTTATCTTTACGACAAAGCAGGTTTAAGTGAGCAAGTGTTAGATACTGTTATTAGGGATCCAACTACCAGTGTACATCGAATTAGTAGCTAAGTATGTGGTACTAATACTAAATCACGGTACGACTAAATCACGGCTAAACTTTCATTTTTTTCAGAACAGTCTTTTGGACTTTGGATTGCATCAAAACACCTTAGACGGTTAAAACTTTACCTCCTTCGAAGGCTTGAAAAATCACCTGGATCAGTGCTTTGGCCAGAAACACCATCTATAGTTGAGTTATGCAGCTATTGAAGAGATGGAGAAAGGTCGCCGAACAGAATGGCATATACCGATTAAAGGTAACTTTTAATAAATACAATTTTTACTAGTAAGGCTTTTACTGGCAGATAATCTTAAATATTGTAGTATCATAGTTAAAATACTTAAATTATCATACAATTAAACACAATATCCTAGACTAAATGTTTATAAAATGCATAGTATTGTCAAATATTTCGATTTAAGAGTTAGTTTCAATTATCGAATGGTAAGTGATGTGCAACATGGTAGGGTAGGGTCGTTGTACGATTCTATTTTCATAATCATATATAAATAGATGCCGAAGTAAATTTGAAATCATCTCTAATTATAAAAGTATGGCGGTAATTTTTTTAGTGTAAACTTCACATGACTACTAGACTTTCGAATAAGATGTTTTCACAATTTTTGAATAAAAAATTAATCATTTGGAGTAGTTAAAATATGGATAATCTTAAACCATAGTATTCACGTGTAAAATAAAAATAATAATAGTGATATTTCTTTTTTGATATGATGGTAACAAGAAATAATACGAATATACACACATCAAAATAATTTAAATTAGAGCAACTATACAAAGATCTTTAAAATATTGTTAGCAAAATATTTTAGAGTAAATTGCATTTTGTGTATTTCTTTGGCAAACAGTTGTTTATAGCATAATTTAATCAATTGCTGATAAAAATTCCTCGTAAAAATAAAGAAATGTAAAACATGCATTAAATTCTGAAAATGATACTGATGCTGTTTTGTTTATTTTCGATAAGTGCATGCATTTTCGTTTAATCCTGCATTTGTTAATAATGGAGAGATATCACTTAGATCGTAACATTTAATTACGTGCAGTGGGAAAGGTTCAAGGGGGCATGAGCAAAGCATGCAGTTGCTGAAGCCCTTAACGTGTAACTAATCGTTTATGGCTCAGGTGTCAAGAAACAAGTGACATGGCCCAATGATATACAGGCAGCACATGAAACATTAGTCAGTTTTTGAAGTGAAAACGTCTTTAGCCGCGTTGGGCGATTTTCGGCAGGGGCAAAACTTTTGGGTTCTCATCACGGTCATGTTAGTGACGTGTTGCGATAGACTGACGACGCCAATTGTGTTTTAAATTAAATTGCCTTGTTTAATTGTAGTTGCCTTGTTTAATTGTAGAATCACTGTGCAGTACAAGAGTGAGTACTTAATATGCTAATATTTTTATGTAGAAAAATGAATAACAAAAACAAAGCATTTATTTTCGAATATTTTCAATATTGGTATCAATATTTGCGTTGAAAAATTTTTATGTTATTTATTTTTCTGATATTTAATCTCTGCAATATAACTTGCAATGCATATTTCATAGTGGCTTAGGAGTTATCTTACTAGCGTAGTAAAACAGATTTCTAGTTATTTGATAGTATTTTTGTCGCGGGTTTTAAAATTAAAAATTCTATAAAATTTTATAATTAATTTCTCAAAATTATTGTTTATTGGTGCAAATTGTTAGAAATAAAATACGTTTTGTTATTTTTTTGCAAAATGATTATTTATAAACTTATATCATTCAATTTCACCATTAGAACTTAACAAAAAGAAGAAAAAAGTATTGTAATATAATTAGTTTATCTAAATGTCCATTTTCTATATTTGTTTAGATCCTCGATTCTACATGAAAAAAAAATTATACATTTTTAAATTACACATTTAAATAATTAATTTAAAAATTAAGAAAAAAACAGTTATTCCAAGGTTTCAAGTTTGTTTTCACTTCTGTCGGCAGTCCCCATGACTGCCTACCTTTTTTATGACTAGAGGCTTTACAGGGCCACAATATTACAGCTTCGCAATTAGCAAATCGCTTGAGTACCACATATCGAGTGGTAGTTAGTAATCAAACCATCAGAAATGGACTTCAAGCTCGAATATATGTTTTATCCAGAGGAAATCGCAACAATAGACTTCAGTGGGCTGAATAATCTGTAAAGTGGGGCGTGAGTGGGACCCTGTTTTGTTCCCTGACAAGTCTCAACTTGGACGGGCTTTAGATAAACATACAACAAAAGTGTGGAGACAATTTGGAAATTGTCCAAAACGCTTGGCAACCGTGTAAGAAGGTAAGAAGGTCGCAGACAACATGGTGGGAGTGTAATGGTTCGGGATGGTATCACCATTGGTGGAAAAACTAACCTCGTTTATTTGGAACAATTTTCAAAATGTACCTGACTATCGCGATATCATGCTTAATTAAACCCGTTGTGACATCATTGTACAAGTGGTCTTCAATTTCGACTGATGCCTGACAATGCACGTCCTTATACGGCTAGGGTGGTACATCGAGGTTTTGCCATGACCTGCGCAAACACCAGATCTCAACCTTATTGAACATTTGTGGGACATGTTAGGTAGACAGTACCTTTTGCATCATGTAGTTTGTAATACGCAAAAAGAATTTTTTGAGTGCCTTTTAATTGAATAGAATGAAATAGAGCAGAAATGACATTGATAATTTAATATTGAGTATGCCCCGAAGATGCAGGATAGTCATAAATAACCGATTAGGTTACACATTATTCTAAAAAACACCAATTATTGATCTTAAATATTCAAAAAAATGTAATTAATATTCTTTGTTAGTTCAAAAAAACACGTTTTTGCAAATTTTATAACATTTATACGTGGAGTTTTGGAATAACTTAAATAAACAGTATTTTTTACAAAAACTTTAAGTAAGAAACAAATATTGATTTGCAGTTGATGTTTTATTTCTTGTCCCTTAGATTATTTTGATGTCTTAGGTTTGGATATTTTTAAAATGAACTGAATGAATTAAAATTTATAATCCTATGTTCGATCCTACTTTAATATATAGAAGAAAGAATAATTTTAAATCAAAACTTTTTGCTGCGAAAATGATAAATTTAGGGAGAATGGAAGGGCGATACCAGACTAAATAAAATCAAATTTGATGACTAGGGCTTACCTCAATATTTGCAAAAATCTAGGAAATATAATAGAGCTGGTTTTGACACCTGATTTAATTGAAGGAGTTGAAGAGAGGGAGATCGAGAAAAATTTGGAACTAAGAAATTGGACAACTTCTACTGTCAAAAGATAATTCTTGGAAAAAAGCTGTAAGGATGGTTAAAGATACCTAGGTCTTACAGATTTGTATAGTATTTGAGCCGCTTTGCCCAACCTTTGTTTTCTTTTCCTTCAAAAAATTTACGGTGTAATAAATATTTACGAAGACAGTTATTTCACTCATTGAAATATCGAATTTAACGAATCACTAGTACATAATTCGGGTCTTACAGCCGTACGTTAACGTTGGTACAATATTTAAGATTACAGTTTTGGAAAACAAAGTTTTTTCAATTCGAAAACATCCTGACTGTTATGTTATATTCGCCTTGTTATGTGTTTCATTATCGATATCTAAAAGGGTCGGAAAGCTCTCTGCTTGGTAAAGAAAATACAAGATTTTTAAAATAAAAAAATCAACATAATCGCTTTAAAATTCAATGTAATGGCAGGATCTATTTGTTTTTAGATCTGGGTCCTTGGTATTGCTGAACTAGTTGTCTCCATTGGGTTCTGTTTTATGTAGTCACTTCCCATTGATGACTAGCATTAATGATCTGTAACATTTCATCGAAAGCATCCTTCTAACGAAGTCTTTGACCTCCTTGCCTACGTTCATCTGAAGTCAGTTCACCATATTACACTTTTCTAGACGATGGTCGTTCAACCTCCACAAGAACCTCCATCGACAAATAGTTCACCTCACTGATAACTTCCTTATTTGATTTGTTATAGTACCGCTACATTTGGACCAACGACGTTCTTCTTTCTTGCATTCCTGTTTGAAGTTATTTGTCCAACTTCGCAAAATAAGCGGGTCTCAGTTTGACTTCATCATTTGCCGTTAATCTTCATCCAGCGAACCATTTTCTTAGGTTTAGAAAGAGGGAATAATCACGGGCAGCCAAATCCGGCGAATGGGGAGCACTTCGAAAGTTAGGTCATGCGGTTTTGCAACAATATATCGTGATGTGTGCACAGGTACATTATTGTGGTGAAAAAACATTTTACTTTTGACCAGAATGGACGCTGAACACCTGAATAGCACCCTTCAATTGGTCCCGTAGTAGTCTACGAGCACCACACCAAATAATATTAGAAAACCGTATCGATGACTTTTCGCTTTCTTTGGTGCACTTGCACCTGGCACCAGCTGGTATTTGAACTGCTGCTTCATCTTTGGCTTGAATTGGTAAACTCATATTGCACGTATTGTTATAAAACGATGAATAAACTTAGCAGAATGACTTTTAAATAAGACTAAACATTTCTGAGAAACGTTCGACTGTTAACAAACGTGGCACCTATCGACCGGAAATCTTTTTCATACTACAAATGTGTAATATATTGTCGACAGGGTTTTATTAATATGTTTACCATGTCAACAAGCTCACGTATTTCCAGCTGGCATTCATTTAATTTACGACATTGTAGATTTTTGAGACGATTTTATCATCTATGTATATTCAACCATATTTACATTTGGTAGCCTACTTTTACCGTGGAAAATGCAACTCCTTTTTTATGTTTGTCGGGGTTAAAAAATTCTTTAAAACAAAGCTATTACTTTATATGAGCTCGAACTTAAATTTGAATAGGTGTTTCGGTTTATTAACCGAAACACATTACATTATTATGTCGATTTTTCATAAAATTTGAGCGTTTATTTTCATAACAAAATAAATAACCTTAATAATCAAAGTATTGGCCATCATTAGCTATAACTTTTTTCCATCTTTCTGTCAATAAATCGATTCTGCGCCAAAAGACCTTCTGGTTTTTTGAGGCCAACCATTCAAGCTAAATTTTCACTTCTTTAGAATGTGTTATTCTGAAAGTCCGTGCTCCATCGATAGAAATAAGTGGTAGTCCGAAGGGGATAAGTCCGGTGAATATGGCCGGTGGGGTAGGACGTCCTATTTAACGTTCTCCAAATAATTCTTTACACATTTTGCAACATGGGGACGAGCATTGTCTTGTTGAAAAATGACTTTATCGTGTCTTTAGGCGTATTCAGGTCGGTTTTCCTTCAATATTCAGTAAAATCTTATCAATTGTGGTCGATATCTATCGCCAGTAAACGTTTCATCAGGTTTCGACAGTTCATAATACACAGCTCCCCTACTACCCCACCAAATACACAGTAAAGACTTCTTTATATCTATATTGCGCACTGGTTGTGATTTTAAAGACTGGCCTGGGTCTGCTCATGATTTTATGGGCTTTGGGTTGTCAAAATAGATCCACTTTTCATCACCTATCACAACTCGATGCTAAAAGCCTTTTCTTTTCTATCTGACCAGCAAAATTTCACAAGTGGTTTTTCGACTTTCTCTTGTGTTGTCTATTTCCTTCAATTCATATGGAACCCATTTTCGTTCCTTCTTGATCTTTCCCAATGCGTGTAGACATTCAGAAATGGTGGATTGGGCAACATTCAATGCTTCTGTCAATTGCTTCAACGTATGAGCTGAGTCGTTGGAGAGTACCAATGTAGTTTTAGAAGTTACATATCAACAGTAGATCAGATAATGTTACTAAAGCAACTGCAGGACAAACTACCGACAAGGCTTAAACATGAACATGCTCTTTATAGATTTCCAACGGGCCTATGACTCCATTGATAGAAAGAAACTACTAAAAGCAATGGGAGAACTGGGGGTTAATAGAAAACTAATAGCACCAACAAAAATTACTATAGAAAATACAGTCAGCTTAGTAAATGGCCAACATTCAAAGTCCTTCAAAGTAAGATCGGGCCTCAGACAAGCAGACCCATTGTTTGTTTAATCTAGTGTTGGAAGCTGTGCTGAAAAGTTAGATACATCGCACAGGACTAATATATGAAAAAAAAACAATGTCTAGCCTTCGCCGACGATGTAACAATTATAACACCAGAATTCGGAGAAATGAAAAATGTAACTCAAAGATTAATAAGAGAAGCAGGAAGATTCGGGCTCCGAGTAAATACAATCAAAACAAAATACATGAAAATGAGATTTAATAAAGACGAAATGTGCAAGGGAGGGCTGAACATTAAAGTAGGAGAAGAAACACTGCACTTCGACAGGGTTGATCAGTTTTGTTTTCTTGGTTCAACTATTACAGACAAAAATGGAATGGAAGCGGAGGTTAAAGCCAGAATAGCAAAATGAAAGAATGTATCAAGAAAAGTCAAAGTAAGAGTTTATAAGACAATAATGAGACCAGTTGTAATACATGCCGCGGAGACCTGGACCTTAACCAATAGCAGTGAAAATATCTTGAAGGTGTGAGAGCGTAGAGTGCTGAGAAGAATATACGGTGGTACCAAGGAGGAGAATTAGTGGAGAAGGACCAATGAAGAAATAATAACGGTATTTGGAGAACCCTCAATATGCTTTTATTTGGTCTGATAAATAAATAAATGCCTTGCATTTATTTAATCAGCAACGACTGGGGGCTTGTGCTTGGGCTTTTTTAATTCGACATTACGCCGTGACTATACTGTAACTATTTATCCAGTGTGTTTAGTAGATAAAGTCAGGACATCTCTTTTATCTTGCCATTTTGTTATAATGACTCCTGTATTACTTTTTTGACTATATGATTCACTCTTCTTTAGCTTTTTGTTTATAACATATTTAGGATTATTCTCACTCTTTTTCTAAGGGTGTCGACTAAATGGGTTGCAAAAAGCAACTTGTGAGCCAGCTCCATACCTGTGTAGTAATTATCTACATAAATGCATCGGCCACAGTCCAAAAGAGGTTCGCAAAGATTCATAACTACGTTGATTCGTACAACTGACCCATCTACTTTTCCTTTGCCGCAATATACTTTAAAATCATAGGTATATCCTCCTTCAAGACATAATTTATACAGTTTTGCACTAAATCTATGCCTTTTATTCTTGATATACTGAATAAAAGCCAGCTTTCCACGAAAAGAGGCAAGTGTTTCTTCAACGCATATCTCTTTGGGGATGTAGGTTTTTTGGAAGTTTCATCTTAAGTGGTCAATAAGAGGCTCAAGTTTGTGCAATTTATCAGAATCATCAGCTTTTCGGTTATCTTAAAAGTGACAGTTTGCTAACAATAGCTCAAATCTGTTGCGTGACATTACAGTTGAGAATTGGTTTAGGTACATTTATTTTTTGACCAATAATCAGCCAGTATCGGGGCATGAAGTAATTTTAGTGTTGTAGTTTATTTTTTCTGACTGGCGTAATGATTACTTTCTGTTACATATTGATATGATCTACAAGCTCTTCATCAACCCTCAGCTTGAAGAAAAAAACCGAATGCTTATCAACATGCTCAAATAAAGTATTCGAAACTCCCTTTCCAGGAATGTCAATCCGAAAATCATTGAGATATTGTCCAATAACTTCTGTAAACCATTCCAGTAAACACGTGTTGGAAAACTACAAACAGGTCCCAGCATGAAAATTGATCTATCTAAAGAAATCTTTGGCCAACTTCGACTGACTTTAACGCTATCATATAACTTCAGTCATTTAATCATTTCGTCATCATTTAATCATTTCGTCATTCGTCTATCATTTAACTTCAGTCATATAACGCAGTCTTTCCTTTTACTTTTCGTAATGTCATTTCCTATTTTACAATATAAAGATTGCATTAGAAAACATTATTTTGAGACCTGATAAACGTAGCTTTGCGGTCTTACTTGTTATGATTGACATACACATTTAGTCGGAAATTTTAACCGCTGCAAGTTTGAAAACAATTATTTTATATTATACAACTTGCATAAAAAACCCGAATGTTAGATTTAAAAATGTCGAAAAATAAAAATTTGCAATATTTATTTTGATAACAAAAAATCCTTAGGATAGATAAAGAAAATTAAATATGAGGATACATACAGTAAAATTTGTGAAGAAATTGGAAGTAACATGGAAAGTAATTTCTAAGCATCTATTCAAATGTGGAAAAGGTTAAAAGGAGGAACGCGCAGCCATATATCGTAAAATTGAGATGCTCGAAACAAGAAAGAGTAAAAAAGGACACGAGAAGTAGACCAAGGAAAATCTGACTGACGAAAATATAGGACATAAGGTTAAATAGAGGGTAAACAACAAAGGTGAAGGTAATGTTACAGTATCAGAACAAATGGAGAAAATGGATAAATAAATCTGGAGTAGTTCTGCAGAATCCGATATCTTAATGGGCATAAGAAATATAGAGAAGGTTCCGTTTTTTGACTACGACGTCCTCAGAGAGGCAATCAGTCCTCAGAGTGTAAACCATGTGCGAAAAGGATGAAGTTAGATAAATCATGTAATAAAACATGTTTAACAGATAAACAGATACATTACAATTTTGCTTTAGAGAGAAAATACTACTAAAAGAATTTTTAAACTAAAAAATTTGTTCGAGGTGCAAAAATAAAGTAATGAGAGTGATTTTTGTATAATTTTTTATTCAATTGAAATTACAATTCTATGTTGTCTCCTTCAAAGCTGATCAATTATTCAATTGGAACCTTCGGCGTGAAATACTAAACTCGAAGAGATTTACAACTAAACACCAAATCACGTTATTTAAATTCTCGACTAGCGTTTCGCTAACCAAGTTAGCAACATCAGGAGATTATTCACTCTCAGAAATGATGCTAACATGGTTAACAAAACGCGCGTCGAAACGTTAAATAAAGTGATTTGGTGTTTAGTCCTTTAAAGTAGTTACCACCAACTGAAAACCTGGGCCCTTGACAAAACACATATGTTTCCATACGCCTGCTGAAGTTTTACAAAAGTCGCACTGTACCCAAGAAGACACATCAAATGTTGGCCAAAGCGGAAACCAACAGTGTTGGCACATCGAACGCTACGCCACTAGTTTCATTACTTTATTTACACACCTATCTAATGATCTAATATAACTTTTTTGTATAATTTTTATAGTTGGTAATATTAAAAATCATTTAACACTTTACAACGTTATTCATTCTCAAAAATGAATTTTTAGATGTCGTTCAATGACCATAGTTATAAAAACGCGTCACAGTTAGAACTAAACTGAAAATATATCTAAACGTGAGTAGTATTTCTTATTCTATAGCTTTTTGATAATTTGGAACATTTCAAATGTTTATTGCTTAATCACCTTAATGTTGATTTTAAGAAATCAACATTAGGAAACAGAAAAAGTTTCAGGCATTTTTCCAAGAACATGTACTTGTACTATTTCAAAATACTCCTCATTTTCAAAAAACATATTGTTGATTATATTTCTAAGCTGGTAGTCAACTAGATTTAGAAGAAAAAATACCATAAAAATGCCTTTGGAAGCAGGGCGTTTGGGTGGAAATGCATCCAAACACATTCTCTTCCGAGTCGCTGAACCCTCACGTCTACAATATCCTCGTAGATCCCTTACAGTCTACAACATCCTTATACAATTGCTTGAATTCGAAGTTATACCTAATTCTCCAAATTCCATTGTCATTATTATACCTCCTGGGGATCTTAAAATTAGGAATATTTGACTCGAAAATAGAAAAAAGAAATTCCTTCTTTTTAGTGCTTTGATTAATAACGTGATCAACGTTTCAAAAAAGAACCGGTCCAAAGATAGTTGGCTGAAGAAAACTTAATCGGATATCGGCCAACAAAAATGCCCCGTCTGACTGAAACAATGAAGAAAAAACGACTGATCTATTGATGGTTACTGGAGGAATCAAGTAAATATAATTTATTATTATGTAATATTTTTTGTAAATAAGTTTGCTTCTTTTACGAGCCAAGGTTCCAAATATTGTAGGACAAAAGCTCATTGTGAAGACGCTGCAAAAAAAAATGAAACATCCGATAAGCGTAATGGTATGGTCTGTGATATCCGCAAAATATCTACATCATCTAGTGCACACAGAAATAAGATTAATACAAACAAATCTTGGAAAATCGTTAGCGTCAGGGTCATTGAATAGTTCCCTGAGAGTTAAGATTATGTATGATTTAACCCCGTCCCATAAAGCCAGAAGTGTCACGACATTACTGCCTGAAAAGTATATCAAGATTCTGCCTTGACCAGGTAATCTACTGGACTTCAACCCAATATAAAACCTATGGGAACCGATGAAAAGTGAAATAACGAAGGAAGTAACCACTAGCAAGCGACGACACCTTATCGATAAATTGATATAAGTTTGGCATTATTCTTCACAACTGAAAGAAAATGCATAAAGATCCATTAAGAGACGTCTCGAATCTGTACTTTCAACAAAATGTGGTTTTACCAGGTATTACCCCATTTTGTAATTTATGCCTGAATAAACATTTTATTTTGTTCTAATTAAATTAAAAAGCAATAAATCAAAAACAATTTGTTTATTCTAGCCCTCAATATATGTTCACTTTTTTGCTTAAAACAATGATAATCTTATTATTTCAGTATTCCTGATAATTCGGCAACCCACTGTATTTGAAATAAGCCTGCCTACCTCCTACTCCTACAGATGGAAGTAAATTCTCGACAATGTACCATAAATGGTTAATCAAATAAACGCCTTTGAAAAGTTATAGCAGATTCAATATAGCCCGAAAAATATGACAGAAATTATAAACAACTTAATAAATTTAATATCTAAAACGTCAAAAAATGGAAACAAGTTGCACAGACTCATAAAAATATATGAGAATTAATTCAGCAAATATTAGTTGTGCGTATTTTGTGAAGTTGTAAAAATTGAGTAAAGTGAGTATATCCAATATCCGCATATTTTGCATGATTATATCAAAAAGGCAAGCAGACCTGCCTGGACTCATAAAAAGTTATGTCGTGTATATAGATATGATGCATTGATAACATGTATGCCAAAAATATTTTACTAAATTCTACTCAGGAGTTTTCGTTACTAGTGATGCGCCCCGTTTTGGTCGCCTGACCGTTGATATGTAAGTAATGTAACTTTTTAAATAAAACATAAAGTATTTATTTATTCATACAAATGCAATACTGTAATACACTTATTCCAACGTTTTTTCTAGTGCGCGAAACAGTTTTTTTACTTGACTTCTGATATTTCCTTCAAGACAACCAGTATTTCTTGATTGGCTTATATGACCTCAAAACGGCGTCCACAAAGAGGTCTCTTCAATCGAGATAACAAAAAGTCACATGGTGCCATATCTGGCCAATATTCTGTTTGTATAACGATATCTGTTTGATTTTTAGCGAACAATTGACGAATAATTATTACGATGTGCGATGTTTTGCATGTCGAACGGACTCAAACAAATGACGCGTAATGCTTGAATAATCTTTTTTATTAACTGTTTGACCAGACCAGAACAATACTATGGTAATCGAAGAAAACAGTTAACATGACTGATTTTTGATCGGTTTTGACATGGTTAGGTGGAGTTTTGGTTCACCTTCAGCACGATACTTGCTTGATTATTAAACAGTTTCTGGATCATAAGCATAGATCCATGTCTGATCACCAGTAATTATGTATTTCAGAAAATCATCATTCAAAGAAAGAATATCTTCAGCAACTTCAACACGACGATGTTTTGAAAAAAAATCGGTGTTTTTTTGAACATGACGAAAAGGCGAGCGAGACAAGCCTAAATTGTTCCTCAAAATTGATTAACTGATTCAAATGATATTTCAGTAATATCTACAATGCCTCTAATACTCAAATAGCGATTACTCAGTAAAAGATCCTTGATTTTGGTAATGGTTTCTCCACTGGTTGACGTGAAAGACCTTTCTGAACGAGGTACGTCTTCAAGTGCCTCTCTATCACGACAATCCTTATGCCATTTCATTGCTTCATTGCCGTAACACTTTGTTTATATTTTTAAAGCATCCGCACAAGAAATTTCGTTTTTTAGACAAAATTTAATGCAAATTTTTTGTTCAACAGATTTATCCATTTTAAAAATCGCTGACAAAATTTTGAAACAATTATAAAAGATGTTATAATTCCCTTCGAATATAAAACTAACAGGAACAAGCCTTGCGTATCTTTATGCAGGTATAAATGGGGACGGAAACGGCCATATTGAAGCACCACACATGACTCATTGTTTTGAAATTTTAGTAGTTGGTGTCAACAACTTAGAAGTTTAATATTAGTTTTCAGCAGTTTTAGTTTGCTTTAATCAATAATAAGTGCCGAATAAGTGCACTGGAATACTCTTTTTGTGTGTTCTAATGTAAATGCATATTAATACTTACTATATTGACAATAAAAACAATAATATCGGAAGTAACCTAAACACACAAAAATATGGTAGTTGTGCGTTTTATAGTTGTTCCCTAACACGAAAAAATAAAAATTGGGGAGTAACATTATATAGGTAAGCGCTTTTAATACTAAATTTGTCAATTATTTAGAAATAAAAACGTATTTTGTTTGAATGAAGTTTTAAGGTTATGAAGCCAACAAATCGCCTGGTATGCATAGGCGTAGTCAAATTGATATTAGGTAAAATAATATAATTATAATGTTATCAAGGTTGTGATTATCTTTTTTTACAACTTAAGTTTTTAACGTGTGTTCTAAAATGTTTAGTTTTCTGAGATACTGGGCCTTAAAAAACAGATTATTTTTTAGTTTTCGTTTGATACATATAAAACATGTTACTTTACTCATATAAAAAACCTATAAAATATAACTAACAATACAGAGTTAACTATTTTTATAATGCTATTTTTTTCAGAAATTATTGTAATAATAAATGTAAATGTTACTTCCATTTTGATTTGGATTTCATCTTATTAAACTAGTTAATCTTTTTTCAAGGTTTCCCAAAGGTCCAAATAGAAGAACATAGATTAATTTTATTAAAAAACCAGACTATTCCAACCTGCTGCAGTTTTTTTATGTTCCCATCATTTTGCTGAGGATTGTTTTAATCGAACATCTAAGGTCAAAGTGAGACTACTACCAAATGTTGTTCCAGCAGGTGAAGTGGACCGTTTAAAATATGTATTTTTTTTATTTTATCATTTTGATAAACGTCTTTCATGGCATAAACTCTAGAAAGTTTTTTTTTGGTTGTTGTGGAAAATGAGTTTATAATCCAGTTTATATATCCCACTTTAGTTTATTTATGGACTATTTACACTAGGAGAATTATTTATATTTGTAAATAATACTATAAGGATATAGTATTTTAATAATAAATAATGTTGGGAATATTTGGGAATGGCTTTTTATTTAATTTATGAATATGTATACGTAATTTAAATATGAACATCAACTTAGTGGAAGATGCAACTGATTACTTAATCAATTTTTGGAAATTATATGATTTTATGATAGGAGATTCCAATTTATTAATAACTTTTTGTCGTATTAGTCACATAAGACATTTTACTCTTAAAATAGATTTTCTTTAATTGATTTAAATTTTTACATTTTCGCAGGACAGAAATCAACACCATAAACTGATTATATTACTCCTCTTCTAAAACTATTTAATTTAAATTTAAAATTCAGAATTAAATAGTAGTTGACATTCTCTGCCGTATCTGGTAACTCTTCATTAATTTAATACAGTAACTATAATTATACAATCACTTATTGTTTTAAACAACTGTAAACTTTTATCAGTTTCTTGCTTTTATTCATACTGCCCAACGCCATTGCTAAAATCATATGTTCTTTTCTGTAGTTTTATATTCAAAGATAATTTCTAACCTGCAAGCGAAATGATATGAAACTTCTATCAGATGTCAAGGACAGTCACTCCAATTTAAAGAATAATTGGCTGCATCGAAATATAAAGCGCGCGAATGTTTTAAACAAAAGTAACCTTACTTTTTGATCAAAGGTGAAAAATTAATTGCAGTCGGTGTAATACGTCTCTTGACTGAATATTTAGATGTCGCATATAGATAAATTGACTGAAATCAATTTAACCACTCGCATACCTATCGGCGAGAGACAGCGATCTATTTTTAGAAACTAAGTAAGTAAGTTAGTAAACTAGTTGCGAAATTTAAAATAAATTGTGTACAATAGTATAATATACAAAAGATCATAAGGGCAAAATAACGAGCTGTCCCGAATAACCTTGAAAGCGGATAAGTTTGAAAATGGAATTGCATTAAGGAATCGGTTTTTCCTCGATAAGCTTCAGACGCCTCACGAATGTCGCATAGTGACATTTATAAAAAGATAACAAGAGGTCGCAGATAACAACGATAGATATATAAGGCCCTTCAACGAAGATATCTTTTGGTAGTATTTTAAATTCATAAAAAAGGCACTGTTCCGTACGAAACGGCGGGTAATTATTCATCTTTACTATGAAAATAGTGGTTTTGTAAAAATGTGTTTTGATTTAGCGATAAGACGTACTTTTATTTAAATGGATATACAAATATACAGAGCATTTACTTTTTATGGTGAATCATTTAAATGTAGTATCATTTGTCATCAAAATAATTACTAAAACTTCCCCTATAACTGTCATCGACATTCGTTCACCGTGTTTTTCCCCATTGAATTAAATTAGTTAATTTTTTGCATTTTTTGAGGTTATAATGTGGTTTAACAAAATAAAGTAATACTTTTATTAGTTTAAATATTTCCTGAGCAACAAAAAATATTTTAAAAACACATATGATTACACAGGTCTACAATTTTTTACCTCTTTATAAGACCGGAACTGCTGGTTAGCCAGGTCGTGTGCCATCAATCGAAACAGGTGGTAGTCAGAGGGAGCAACATCTGGAAAATACAGCGAATGGGGTAGGACTTCCCATTTCAATATTTAATAGTATGGGGCCGACCATAGTCATGCTGCAAAATCAGTTTATCGTATCTTTCACTAAAGTGCAGCCGTTTGTCTTTCAATGCTCGGCTAAAACACATTAATTGCGTTCGATAACGAACGCCTGTGATTGTTTCAGACTGTTGACAAACGGCGGGAGCAAAGTTATATACCTTTTACTGAATAAAGACCAGCTTTCACCGAAAAGGGGCAAGTGTTTCGTCAATGCATTTCTGCTCTTTGGGGATATAGAATTTTTGGAAGTTCCATCTTAAGCGGTCTATAAGAGGTCCAAGTTTGTGTAATTTATTAGAACTATCAGCTTTTCGGCTATCTTGAAACTGCCAGTTTGGTAACAATAGCTCAAATCTGTTACGTGACATTACCCTTGCTATTTGGTTTACGTATATTTATTTTTTTTACCAATAATTCGCCAGTTTCCGGGCACGAAGTAAACCCATCCAAATTTGTAGGCCTATTTTAGTAGGCCGGTTTTACAATGCAAGAATATACCAGGTATAAGCTGTACTTAATTTCGATATATACTATAGCTGTACATAATTTCCTCAGGGTTAGTATCTTTCTACTTATTTATTTGAGCCTATTTTAGTGTCGTAGTTTATTTTTTCTGACTGACGTAACAAATACTTTCTGTTACAATATTATATACAAGCTCTTAAACAATCATCAGATTAATGAAAAAAACAGATATTAGATGTCGCATATAGATAAATCGATCGCGATCAATTTAACCACTCGCATGTCTATCGGCGAGAGACAGCTATCTATTTTTAAAAACTAATAGTTGCTAAATTCAAAATAAATTGTGTACAATAGTATAATACGCAAAAGATCATAAGGGAAAACAACGAGCTGTCCCGAATAACCTTGAAAGCGGATAACTTGGAATAGATAACTTGGAAAGTGGCTAAAATGGAATTGCATTACGGAATCGGTTTTTCGTCGATAAGTTTCAAACGCCTCACGAATGTCGCATAGTAACATTTATAAAAAGATAACAAGAGATCGGAGTTACTAAAATTACGGTTACTAAAATTTCCCCTATAACTGTCATCGAGATTTGTTCACCGTGTTTTTTTCCACTGAATTAAATTGGTCCCTTTTTAGCATTTTTTGAGGTTATAATGTGGTTTAGGGCCGATTATACAATGTAAGAATATACCAGGTATAAGCTATACTTTTATACCTGGTATATTCTTGCATTGTAGAACGGACCCTTAATAAAATAAAGTAATACTTTTATTAGTTTCAATATTTCCTGAGCAACAAAAAATATTTTAAAACACATTTGATTACACAGGTCTACAAAATAAACAAAAAATTGGTGCCGCCGACTTAAACGTAATTTTAAAGTATAGTGTCTAGAAACACTGTCAGTAGCATTAATTATCAAAAGTACGTATCTTCTTTAATCTACTGACATTGATATTTTCTTCTTGGTAGCCAACTTGTTTATTTTTTTGTTTGTTCAATAAAAAAAGTTAGTAAAGAAAACCGGGAAGATGTCATCAGCAAAACGATCGTGTTTAAACGACCCGAACACTTTTTGTTATGTTTGTGGCGAGTAGACGGTGAAAAGCTTTGAAAACATATATCTGAATTTGTGCAAAATTCGTATTTCGCTTAGTTTAACTTGAAAATCAAAGATTTTGATAAACCGTGGATTCCAAAACAATGTTTGCAAAATGTGTAATGAACATTTAAGGCAATGGACGAATGGTAAAAGAAGTCAATTGAAGTTAGGGTGCGCCTATGATTTGGAGGGAACCAAAAAATCACTACGAAGACTGTTATTTTTGCTTAAGCCACAGTTTCATAAGAAAGCGGTGCCGTTATGTAGCGGTGGATGATGTCACTAAAATTGACGTTGTCCATGCAGATCAGATGGCGTTGGTTTCCTAGAGAACGTTGGTTGTGACCGTTACGTCGAATAACGATGCCCCCATTTGGATGACGGCCGTCATAATAAAAAATGAGTGCACACTGTACAAACGGGATTTGAATCTCCGAAGATAACGAAATATTGATTGACTTTGTAAGAAATATTGAAACTTGATATAATGTGAAGAGCAAAGACTACACAAAAGCCCACTTAAAACAAAAAAATTTACACGCACCCTCTGTAGCACTATTTCTAAACATCTGTCTCCTCCAAACGATAGTGTTCAATTTCCGGGAACTAAATATCTTCCAAATATAATAACAATGCTATGTCCAGATCGTCTATTCTCTACCACAATACGCTCACTGTCCGTTGGCGGTCTTTTTATAAGTTAAAATCCCTTGTCACCGTTCTTACGACCGTTTTCAAACGTTCCCCGCATCACGACTTATCACGGCCACTAAATAATGGCACCGTTTTCTTAAGAAACCGTTGTTTTAGTACATGGTATTAACCGAAAAAAATAACCTATCCCGATCTGGTATGTTTTAAAAGAACTGTTTCTCTTTCGGAAGACATCCCTGTTCCAACATTTCGTGGCATGTCTGGCAGATACAGAATATAGTACATCCAAAGCAAGCTTGTACTAGCGTAGAAAGTGATAATTTTGAAGCTACGTCGTCAAAACCCCTTCTGTTTACCCAGGACCCTTTAAGTGACCTTATCAGAGACGTCAACCTTTCAAAAGAAAAATCGGAAATGTTGGCATCCAGATTTACAGAGGAATTTTCTCCAGGTACTAAAATTACATGTTATCGCACTCGAGAAAAAAAACTGTTTCCGTTTTTTGCTCAGAAAATTATGTTTTTTGAAATGATGTCGGTGGTCTTTTATCAAAAATGGATTTCTTGAACTACCAGCCAAATAAATGAAGACTTTTTATAGACAGTTCCAAGCGGAGTTTGAAATGTCTTTTGCTACATAATGCCAATAAGCATGGTGCGGTTCCCATTGCTCATTCCACTAAATTAAAGGAGGAGTATGAAACCATATCTCTTGTATTGGCAAAATTCAAGTACCACGATCATAAGTGGGTTATATGCGTTGATTTAAAAATGGTAAACTTTTTACTGGGCAATAACAAATCGGCTACCCGAAATTTTCACGTTTTCTCTGTTTGTGGGATAGCAGAGCTAAAAACGATTTGGATTAAAACAGACTGGCCTGAAAGAAAAGACATGACAGTTGTGAAACAAAATATCGCAAACACAGAGTTAGTTACTAGAGAGAAAATACTTTTGCCTCCATTGCACATAAAATTGGTACTAATGAAACAGTATGTGAAAGCACAGGATAAAAATGGTGCCTGTTTTAATTATATATCGACAAAATTTCCTAGTTTGAGCAAGGAGAAACTTAAGGCTGGCATTTTCGATGGACTGCAAATTAGGCCTTTATAAAATATAACAATTTCGTGCATTCAATGAATGATACAGAATCATTAACCAGGTACTCCTTCGTCAATGTTGTAAAAAATGTCCTAGGGAATTATAAGTCCGAAAAGTATCGCAAATTGGTGCAAAACATGCTGGAAAATTTCAGAAAGTTTGGATGTAGCATGCATATCAAAGTTCACTACTTCCACAATCATTTGGACAAGTTGTCCTTGTTCGTCTTACACTGAGGAACAAGGAGAGCGATTTCATCAATACCTAAAAATATGGAAGAAGGGTGCCAGGGTTCATTGGATGATGGCTGATTACTGCTGGAGTATCATGCGTGAGTGCCTGGAAGGAACTCACTCGAAGAAATCACGAAAAAGAAGTTTTTCCATGTTTAATGATATAACAAAAGGTAAAAAATATTAAATAAACGTATTTTTTCGGCACCTATCATATCTCGAAAACCACACGTACATTTCAAAAAATATATGTACCGTTAGAACTAGCATAACGAGCATATTCAAAAACAGCTTTATTCAAAAACAGCTTTAGTTTTTCCGGCACTAGATTCACGTAGGCCCAGTGAAATGAAATATTTATATTCGTTAAACTTTGTATATAATTCAAAAGAAATTATTATTGATAAAACTACGAAAAAAAACATATGTCGTAGTTTAAGAAAATTAGTTATTTTGTGTTAATCAGTACCAACTTGTTATGTTGGTTGTCCACATTTATAGATGAAATATATACATACTTCATATCATACTTAGGGTTGGCCAAAAAGTTCTCGGTCTGACAAAGCACCCACAAGATTTTTCGGATTAAATTTTGAAAAATTCAATACATTTAGGCCAACGGCGTTACAATTTTTTTAATATTCCCAGTATAATGGGCGATTTGCCAAAACCTGTAAAATAAGCAGTTGTCCCAGCTTTGAACTCATCACTGAAGAAACTATTCGCCCAGCAAGCGATTTTTAAAGTTTGGGAAAAGGAAGTAACCGCTGGGACAACTTTCTAGGTTGCACTAAGTTCTGGGTTGCACTTCATTTTTTCGCTAGATGTGGATGTTTATCCGGAATAGGCTCAGTATCAAAGGCTAAGGGCTGAAGCTAACATTCCTCAGTGATGGTCTTGTCTTTTATATGGTCTATGAGCACTATAAATCAAGAGATCCCAGAAAACCGTAGCTGTGATTTTTCCAGTAGATGGAACAGTCTTCGGTAGTTTTCCTGTAGATGGAACAACTCTAAACACTTCTGAGAAATATTCATTCAAATGCGTCTTTGGTCAACATTTAATACATTATATCACGACACGACAAATATCGGGAACTTTTCGAACTCCCTCATATTTACTCAATACTGTTTTAAAAAGTAAAGTTATTTTACGAATTTTTTAAGACATTTTAGTTATTTGTCTAAACAAGATCTTATTACAGTTTTCTTGTAGATAATTGTAATAGAATTTCCTTAGCTAGTTAATCTATTGCTTAATATGTTCTAAAAAATTCAAGAATAATTCTTTCACCAACCTAAGGCACTGTACCAGGTGTCCAGAAATGTCGTTCATATTTAATTACTTGTTTGCTCCTCGGTGGCGCAGAACGCGCTGGTCGTGTTAACTTTTCACCGAAGATTGGCTCAGGGAATTAGTTGCCATGGAGCGTTTCACCGGATAACAACGTGCTTTCTGTGTTCGCGCTTATTATGAAAACAACAATTCGCTTATTACGGCTCGTCGTCTTTAGAGGGCCGAGTGTAATTTGCATAACATAAACGAGGCATCAAGTGTTCATTTAATAAAGAAGTGGATAAAAATAGTTTGAAACTACAGGATCAACTTTAAATGTAACGTCTACGGGTCGTCCAAGGTAGGCGCAAACAACATTGAACGTGTACGTGAGTCGGTTAAAGAAAATTCATCCCAATCCGTACGGAAGCGAAGTAGCCAGGTACACATTAAGAAAAGACGTTTGCAAAAAGATCTTGGTCTTCATCCCTAAAAAATTCAAATTGTGCAAGAAATGAAAGAAACTACAGGAATTATTCCCTGGAAAAGTGAAACCCCGTAGAGATGACATACATTGGTCCCCAACAAGTCCGGATTTAACTCAACTTGATTTTTTCTTATGGGGTTATGTTAAGAGCAAAGTTTATGAAAATAAACCACATACCATATTGCAACTAAAGGAGAATAGTGTTCATGAGATCCACTCGATATCCAGACATATGTGCGGCAAGATGATAGCACATTTTCGATCATGCCTTCAAGAATGCCAGTACGCGAAGGCACAGTTCTATTTTTGCTAAATAAATTTTCAAACACTGTACTATAATGTGATAATAATAATATTATTATACCCACGGGCGTAGCCAAGGGAGGGGGGGGGGGTTTGGGGGTTCCAACCCCCCCCCGAAATAAGCCAAATATTACCTAATATTATACCGAAAAAATACGAGGAGTGAAGAGAGTTAAATTATTACATTTGAATTGAATATATATCCGAACTAGTGGACGTTGCGCACAGTAACGCCATCTCTTGTCGAGTAGTCGAACTATTTTGTATCGTACGGAAACTTTGCGTTGTATCTCGATTATTCGCCACACCTCTCGGTCGGAATGAGCAGAGCTTTGTGGAAGTTTGTAGTAGTTTCTGGACGGCTACTACTGGGCTGCAATATAAGCGGCGCGTGACCGCGCTTACGGCAGTATTGTTCCATGCGAACTCGAAGCAAATATAAGTGAAAAGTGGTGAACGAATAGTGAAGAGAATTAAGTGTACCGTGTAAGTGAGTAATTTTAGTGCAGTGTTATTCGGTGACCTTGTTAAGGATAGATACGTGAATCATTATTACTGTCGAAAAATGGAGGGGAAAAAAAGGAAGGGTGATAAACTTAAAGGTATGGACTACTGGAAAAAGTGGTGTAGTCAAGGGGTTTCTAATAAAGAAACAAATTTGGATTTAGCTATCAAAGCTTCAGCTACCTTGCATGCTGATAAGAAGACTGTGATGACAAGCGGGCCCTCGACCTCGACCTCAATCACAATACTGAATGTCGAAATCGATGCTATGTCGCTGGTGCCCTGTTCGATACCTTCAACTGCCGAATCTACATCTAGTCTGCAACAGGCCAGCTTGCCTGTTACCTCATCTTTTACAACTGTAGCTAAGTTGTATGTTGGTTTTTACGCGAATCAAGAAAAAATCTTGGATGAATATTTTAAAATCCAAATTTTGAAAACGCCATGGAACCCACCCGGAGATTATAAGTTTCCTATTTCCACAAAACGAAACTTGTGCTTTCAATTGAAATGGTTGGAGAGATTCCCCTGGTTGTCATATTCGGAATATAAAAGTGGAGCATACTGCAGAGTTTGCGTGGTAATGGGACATTCGCTTGATGAAGGTAAAAGCGGTCATCAAAGGATCGGCCAGTTGGCAATCGAACCTTTTTGTAAGTGGAAAAATGCCCTAGAAATATTTGAAGCTCATGCGAAATCGGGATACCACAAGCGAAATTCAGAACTGGCAGATAACTTTTTAAAAGTAATGTCTTCGCAGGCTTTTTCGGTCACTGAACAGCTGCCTTCTGAAAGAAAGAGACAACAAGAGGAGAATCGAAAGAAACTAATCCCTATCGTAAAAGCAATAATTTTTTTGCGGCAAACAAGGCATCTCCTTGAGAGGTAAAATCGATTAGGGGCGCATACAAATTACACCAGAATCACCAGAACCTGAATAACCACTACAGAATGATGGTAATTTTAGAGCCCTGTTGCGGTTTGCGGCTGAGTTTGGAGATAAAGATCTGGCTGAGCATTTGAATACTTCACAGAAGAATGCCCTGTACACAAGCCCTCAGATCCAAAACGAAATAATTGACATTTGTGGTGAATTAATTCAACATAAAATAATTGAAGAAGTAAAGAAAGCCAAACTATTTGCGATTCTTGCTGACGAAAACCACCGACATCGGACATGTAGAACAAGTCTCGTTATGTCTTCGATATGTTGATTTTACAGATAATAAACACCATATACTTAAAGAGATGTTCCTTGAGTACATTCCAACGGTCGATGTTTCAGGATCCGGTCTCGCAAATCTTATTATTACAGCTCTGAAAAAGCACTTGAATGTTCTCATGTGGTTGGTCAAGGTTACGATGGGGCTGCAGCTATGAGTGGGTATTTGCACGGTGCCCAAGCTTATGCTCGCCAAGAATGTCCTCTTGCTCTTTATGTACCAGGTGTCCCATTAAGGATGGATCGCGGTCGTATCTTGAAAACTATTTATCCCACAGCTTTGGGGGAAAAAAAATTGTACTAAAAATGATCATGAGAAATTCATCAAAAATATTTTTAAGCTTCTAAAACGACCGCAAGAGGGCGTGACGAGCTAAACATTTTTAAAAATCATTTTTTTTGTGTATTTTCAAGTGTTAACCGAGTAAGAAAAATTCTCAGTTATAATTAGCAAACTGTCTCCTACAACTTTGTTTTATGACATTTTGTCGTAACTTCGCGAATAAAGAAGTGAGGGGGAGTTTTACCTATTTAGATAAAAAGTCGTCTAATGTCCGTTTGCCTAAACCGATTTTCGTCAATTTGTATTCATTTAAAAGGCAATTGCTGGGACAATCAGATAATCTGGGAGATAAATTATTTAGTTTGTAAATGAAACCGCGAGATGGCGTTACATTCAACAATAGTTTTTTGAAGTTTTATTCCGTTTTTTCAAATGGAATGGTACAGCTTCTACTACATGGCAAGAAAGGTAATTTAAAGAAGAATCGTCCAGTGAAAACCCGAAATCGATATCTCAGACATGTCAAGAGATATTTCGATTTTTCTGAAAAAATCAGTTATTATTTCACTACTATCTGCATTAATTTAAAAAAATATTAACCTAATGTTTGCCTTCCTTCACACTTTACCCAGGCTTAGGACTGGTCCAAATTCTTCGTGCCATATTAATTTGGAGCGTGTTTAAAGGCCAACGGGCCAACAACGAAGATAATAATAATAACAACAGTCAAATAAAATTAACAGCACAACAGTCTAATAATTAACAGAATCTGAACTTTAACGCCTTTCGAAATGTTCAAAATGCCTTCCATCCTTAGAAATGCAAAGACTTATTTTTCGACGAGTACTAAAAACGGCAGCTTCAATTTCCGCTCTTGAAATGCGGGTTATTGAATTTTGAATTCTTTCAATCATGTTTTCTCGTGTGGTAGGACGAGTTTGAAAAACAAGGCCTTTTAGTCTTCCCCACAAGTAAAAATCGAGGACTGTCACATCCTGTGAGCGTGCCGGTCACGAAAATAAACTACTCCGTCCTATCCAACGATTTGGAAACGAAGCATCCAAGAAGTTTCGAACTACCTGCGAGAAGTGGGCAGGGCATCCATCATGCTGGTACCACATTTGTCTTCTTGTTTCCAACGAAACATCTTCCATTAGTTCTGGCAGTCCATTTTGTAAAAAATTTAAATATGTTTCACTATTCAAATGTCCATTAAAAATAAAGGGACCAATAATTTTGTCTCCCAAAACACCACACCATACGTTCACACTCCATCTATTTTGGTGGTTGATTTCTAACATCCAGTGTGGATTAGCAACTGCCCAACAGGTTAGCGCCTCCATCACTGCTAAAAGTAGGTTCATCAGTCCATAGTATGCGTTTTAAGAATTGTTTATTTCCACTACACATATTTTTTAAACAGTGACAATAGTCTAACCGTCTGTCGAAATCGTTATCCAAAAGGGCTTGGTGTAAGACAACATGATAGGGGTGCAGCTTGTTATCTCTTAAGATTCGATGAACGGATGTCTTGCTAACACCTAATTCTTCAGATATTTGTCTGATACTTAAATGGGAGTTGGTTTCAACATAAGCCAGAACATTTACGACATTATCTCCATTACGAATCGAACGTAACCTGGTGCGGACTGGATCTGGATGCACAATTGCTGTTTCTCGTAAGCGTCTTGCTAGACGTGTAAACACCTTCTTCGAATAATGCCTTCTTTCGGGATATTGACTTGCATATTGCCGCTCTGTAATACATGGATTTTCAAAACATTGGAAATACACCGCCAACATGTCATAGGCCTCGTTATTCGTAAAAGGCATTGTTAGATATTATTATAATAATTATTAATAATCAATAAATGCAATGTTGAAAATGTAATGCATTTCAAAACTGACAAGTTAATTTGACTGTTTTTGTTTGTTTCCATGGTTTCCTTCTTACACTCTTTGTGTAATGTACCTACGGATTGCATGTGTTTATTTGGAAACCCGAAAACGCATAATTTCTTTCATCCATTCATTTAGTTTAAAAGAAAGGGTAGGTATATTTATTAATGACTGATTTCAATATTCTGTCAAGTAGTATTTAAGCATCACAAAAGAGAAAATGTAACAATTGGGGAAAGGCATTTTTTCCGCTTATTTAATTAAATTAGAAAATATTATCAAGGTCAGGATTAGAACATTTATTATGATTGATACTGAATAGATAATTTTATTTTTTAAATAAAATTGTTGCGGTTGCGATTGCGACCTAAATATTAAGACCAATTTTTAACTTAATATTACGGTAAAAATTTAAACTAACTGATTTTTTTCAGAAAAATCGAAAAATCTCTTGACATGTCAGAGATATCGATTTCGGGTTTTCACTGGACGATTCCTCTTTAAATTACCTTTCTTGCCATGTAGTAGAAGCTGTACCATTCCATTTGAAAAAACTGAACAAAACTTCAAAAAACTATTGTTGAATGTAACGCCACCTCGCGGTTTCATTTATAAACTAAATAATTTATCTCCCAGATTATCTGATTGTCCCAGCAATTGCCTTTTAAATGAATCCAAATTGAGGAAAATCGGTTTAGGCAAACGGACATTAGACGACTTTTTATCTAAATAGGTAAAAGTCCCCCCCACTTCTTTATTCGTGAAGTTACGACAAAATGTCATAAAACAAAGTTGTAGGAGACAGTTTGCTAATTATAACTGAGAATTTTTCTTACTCGGTTAACACTTGAAAATACACAAAAAAAATTATTTTTAAAAATGTTTAGCTCGTCACGCCCTCTTGCGGTCGTTTTAGAAGCTTAAACATATTTTTGATGAATTTCTCATGATCATTTTTAGTACATTTTTTTTTCCCAAAGCTGTGGGATAAATAGTTTTCAAGATACGGCCGCGATCCATCCTTAATGGGACACCTGGTACAGTGTAGTGCACATTCTCTCAACCTTGCTATTGCTGATTCATGTTCATTAGCAAATGTCCGAAATTGCATTGGGATTGTGCAGTCTGTTGGTTCCTACTTTCGACATTCTGCTCAACGCACTGGTTTGTTGAAAGAAAAAATTCAAGAGCTACTACCCGTCGGTAACCAAAAAAACTTGCTCTCAATGTGTGAAATACGGTGGGTCCACAAATATGAAGATATTATAAGATTCAGGGAAATTTATTCAGCGATTGTGAATGCTCTCGAAGAACTCCAATTTAATCACAATAAGGAAACATCGCAACAAGCAGCCCAATTGCTAAGTACGCTTCAATCTTCGGATTTTGTGATGTGTTTAGTGATTCTTCAAAAAGTTATGAGCTATACATTGTCGCTATCAAAACAATTACAGACAATTGACATCGATCTTATCATGGCATTCAAACATGTAGATGATGTTATTAATGTCTTACAACTCCTGAGAAACAACACTGACGTCGAATATCTTCATCTCTACGAAGACGCAAAGGTTTTGCTGGAAGAAAATGGTGGTATACTGCGAATGCCACGCGTCGTCGGAAGACAATTAAATAGACCGAACATTCCTGTATTGGATGTATGCACGTATTACAAAATTAATTTGTTCATTCCATTTCTTGATCATACAATTCAACAATTGGTTGAAAGGTTTACCAAACATCGTAAAGTAGTATCAGCATTATCTGGTGTGCTACCTTCAAATTTTACTGCCAGTTCTGAAATTGAAAAAGCAATTTCCATGTACTCGTCACTGCTTCCCGAAAGCAACATATCAGTGGTTAAAGCAGAACTTGAAGTATGGAAAACAGTGATGACAAGTATCTCGCCTACCCCGAAATCTAGTTTGGAATATCTAGATATGTGCGATAAAAACCTTTATCCTAATATTTACACATTACTACAAATCTTGGCTACCATTCCTGTATCCACTGTTACCCCAGAAAGGTCTTTCTCGAGCCTAAGGAGACTGAAAAACTCTTTACGAAACACTACAAGTGAAAACAGACTTAATGGTTTGGCTCTCATGAACATTCACTATAGAACAGAAATTTGTGCAGATGAAGTAGTGGATATATTTAAAAGAAAAAGCCGAAGATTTCTTCTTTAATGGTTTTAGATTTAGCGCAGAGGAACGAAATTAATTTAACCATTTCATTTAAAGTTAAGAACTTTATAAATATGTCGTAATTTTTCCGATGAATATATAGATATTAAATTTCATATAAGTATATTTTTGTTGTTTTATTTACTTCAAACTAAACCCTCCCCAAAACATATCCTGGCTACGCCCGTGATTATACCTTAAATCGACTTATATTAATTATACCTACAAAAATGAACAACAATATTGGACACCTTGTATTAAAATACATCTTCGCCCAGTTTCGAATTTAATATTGAAAAAAAAAGATGATGATCAAATATGTTCCTTTGTTATTAATCTATAACTTTCAATAGATTTTTCTAATAACAATATATATGGTTTGATAACAAACAATATCATCTCTGATAAACTGGTAAATTAAAAACTGCGTACTGTTTAATTCTTATATATATATATATATATATATATATATATATATATATATATATATATATATATATATATATATATATATATATAAATATATATATATATATATATATAAATATATATATATATATATATATATATATATATATATATATATATATATATATATATATATATATATATATATATATATATATAATAGTAATGAAGAATAAGCGCCAAGTTACAAAGTACTAATACTTCGATACAGATCGAAGTGATTTTTGTAACACTGATGAGAATGCTCTTTTTGCATTTCATTTAGGTAGCTATTAAAACACCTTTTCACCGAAATGAGATAGCACGTCTCATTTTCAAGTATCTCCTTCTCCTTTATATCATGGGCTCATTGAACTTATTTGTACCTGGGTTTGGACTGGACAATCTAGGAATTACCACGAACCTTTAAGGGCAGTTTTATTATTTTCTATAGTTTAGTTTGTTTCTAATAGTCCAGTGTTTAAGTCGATTTTGCAAAAATCTAGCGAATGTTTTGTTATATATGTAGACGATTTATTTGCCAAATTGAAGATCAAGATAAAAGTTGGATTGGCTCGTCAGGTTTGCTGTGCGAGTTGTCACTTAAATTTAGTGCAGTAGATGTATTGCAGGAAAAATTCTATTCCATTTGCTGTTCGTGTGGTGTGGATAGAGCCTACTGACCATGTAAGGTACTAATGGTTGGTTGATGGTTAATGGTTGATGGTTAATGGTTGGTAATGGTTAATGGTACCTAAAAGAAATATTTTCTCAATAAAGTGATGCAAAACTAAAAGAATGCATATTTGTTGGACCTCGAATAAGGAAGCTTGTAGGTGATTTCCGTTTTCAAGAAAAATTAAATGAAAAGGAATTGGCAACTTGAAAGTGTTTATAAGAGTAGTGAAAGGATTTCTGGGCAACAAGAAAGACGACAACTATAAAAACCTCATTGATGAAGATTTGAAAGCCTATGGGAGTGTACAAATGCATTTTTACATTCCCATTTGGATTCTTGTCTGGAAAATTTGAGAGAAACAAGAGAAGTTTCACCAGGATATCAGGACGATGGAAGCAAGATACCAGGGATACTGGAACCCATCCATTTTGGGCGACTACTGCTGGTTTTTGAAAAGAGATGATGTTACAGAACACAAGAGGAAAAAGTGCAAGTTTTTGTCGCTGTATGACATCTCATGCAATTTATTTTTTATTCACATAATCCTCAATAATGTATTTGCAAATATTTAACACGTTTTACATGTTTATATTAAATAAATAGATTGTAAAAATAAGTTTTCTCTTTTTTTCCCCAGCACCGACCCCCTGTAACAAAAAAACTGTGTGTTACAGTAATTAGCTTATCATTTTCGGATTTAGGACTACAAAATATTTCATATACATCTATTTTCATTAATCTACCTCAAAATTTTTAAATTTGTTGACCTGTGTAATTATATAGACTAAATAGTTTTAGAGAATTGCATCTTTTAGTTTTTTTTATGATTTGCAATCAAAATTACTTATTATTTGTCTATATAAGGTTTTTTAAAATATCTAGTAAATAGACTAAATAATCTAGAGTAACTGTTTATGTTTATATATATATATATATATATATATATATATATATATATATATATATATATATATATATATATATATATATATATATATATATATATATATATATATAGACACACACACACACACACACACACACACATATAGTCAAAATTGTATTAATGAAAGGCATGGTGGTGTCTTCATGAAAATAATAATTCATAAAAAAAATTAGTGATAGATAACAAAGTAACGGACAAATTAATCAATTATTTGAAAAAATAAACAATATTTTCCTTTGTTATATATCGATAATTATGATAAATTTTCCCTAATCTACTTGTTAGTTACCAACATTGAATTTGATAAAAACCATATATGTCAAAATCTTGGATAATCCTAAATTCATACTATCTGATTCATAAAAAAATGCAACAAAAAAATGATAAACCATATTTCGACCGTTTTGATATACGTATTGAACTTAATAAATATATCAGTTGAAATATGCATAATACTTAATCGGTATCATCTGATTAAAACAAAGGAAATGACAATTTGTATTTTGCTTTGCTTTTTTTCCGAAGTTAACACTTAACATTTTGCTAACTGCTTCTCAAATGTTGCATATCGGAAAAACATTATATTCACCATTACATTTTAGGAAATGTTAATACAAGTTGCGTCTACGGAAAACAGAACTTTTTCAAAAAAAAAACACAAATATTTATTTTTCAGACAAAAATCAATATTTTTATTCAAAATAGTCTCCTCGTGCGTAATATAACGTTTTGCACGGCCAATTAAGCTGACCAATGAATTTTTGAGCTCGGCCAAAGATATGGCCTTCAGGATGGCGATCGACGCCTTTTGAATTGCTTCAATGTCGGTATAACGCTGTCCTTTTTCGAAGAGCGCAGATGGGACGGTGCTGTATCATGCAACAAGCATCAGTTGCCTTGTTGACGGTATTGTGGTCGCACACGACGAATGCGCATCAACAGAGGCTTTATAACACCAAGATAAAACACAGCATTAATCATTTGACCAGGTGGAACCAACTCCTTGTGCACAGTTCCCTCCGAATCGTAGAAACAAATCAACAGTGTTTTGATTTTTGACTTCTCTCTTCTCTTCTCATTGTAATGTTGGATTCGGATCAATTTTTGGTCGTCAGTCAATTTGTGTGGAACAAAGCGAGCACAAAGCTTTGGAAGCCCCAAATCATCGATCAAAATGCGATTAATTGAATCTTTGGACATGTTCAATTCCATTTCCATGTATCGCAACGAAGATTTTGGCTGATTTATTATAAATTCACGCACAATTTCAATACAACTTTGAGTAACCACGGAATTTCTCGGACCAGAATGTTTCTCGTTCTTGATTTAAATGATTCAAACAAGGTCGTGTGGACTCACGACCTTTTTTGAATCGTTTAAACCACTCGTGGACTCTGCCACGGGATAAACAATCCTCACCGTACACTTGTTTCATTAATTGAAATGTTTCGGTGAAAGTTTAACCAAGTTTAAAATAAAACATAATATTCGCTGTGTTCGATGTTAATTTTTACCGACGGTATAAACACACGGACACTTTAAGCGCGATAACTTTACTTCTAATGATCCGAATGTCATGACATTTTGTCAGAACGTCCCTGAAAGATGCAACTTGCCAACGCATACCGTCAAAAGATGGCGCCAATAGAAATAGCTATTTTTAAAAAGTCCTGTTTTCGGTGAGACGCACCTTGTAAAAAGGGATAATTAATATAATACTATAACAAATCTTCCATTGGAACCTTCGGTGTGAAACACTAAACTAAAAGAGATTTACCACTAAACAGTAAATAACTTTTTTTAAATTTATCGACGCGCGTTTCGCTAATCATGTTAGCATCATCAGGAGGTTAAATCATTAACGAAATGCGCGTCGAGAATTAAAAAAAAGTGATTTGGTGTTTAGTTGTAAATCTCCTCGAATCGAAGTCGAAATTCAGTAATATAAAGCAAAACTTACCCTCATCAACATTAGCTGCTAGGTCCTTATACTTAAGATCTTTAAATACTCTCACGTCAAATCCTAAATTAGACAGACATGATTTTAAATTCTTGCAATCTTCGTTAGTTCCTGAACGGGGTTTTAGGCCACCACATTCGAAGACTTCGTGGTTAAAAATCAGCGCCATGCCTCGCTTCGGATTTTTCATATTATAATGGGAAGAATACTTTGATACTGGCATGCGGGCAAGCATTTCACCCACGGGACCTCTAAAAATGTCAAAATATACAAATTAAACAAATATATTGTGATATCTTTTATTAAATAAATTGGAAATATGGAATTACTTTGTTATATAAGATATATAATATTATATAAGATATATATTGATATATAAGAATTTAAGTAACTGAATGTTTCAAAATACCTACAAAGGACCTCCCTATCTGTTGTTTGACACAAGCATGCGAAAGTGTCAAGTATGTAATGAAAAATCCATACACTAAAGCTGGGTCCGCATTAATAAAAATGTGTTGTATGTGGTGTGCATGCGTGGCAATGTAGATGCTCTGGCATACAAGGTCACATACAAATATTTTCACCGCACAGCACGCACACGAACCATCTTTGTCGGTTTTCTAACGAACGTCAAAGAAATTTGGGGCGCACAAGATTTGTATGTGAACGTGTTGTTGAAGCGAAATTATTGTTTTTTAGTTCGAAAAAGTGACGTGGCTATATTGAAATGTGTTATTTAGTAATTTATTTATTATTGAGTCAATGATTGTAGTCAAAACACGTCCCAGTATATTATAATGTTGAAGATGTGTACTGCATTCATAATAATGAATAATTTAATCAGGAAAAAGGAAAAAAAATCGCAAGAAAAGGCGTTATCGGATGAAGCATTTGTACTAAAACAAAAAGCAGAAACTGCAGAAAGTAAGAAAATAACTATAAACACTGATTTTTTACCCTTCTTGAAATATCCTAATCAAACATAATCTACCAACATCACGTTGCACAGATACAGACGAAGCGGGACGTACAAAGCGCACAACAAAATATTTATTGACTGTGTGTGGTTATTTTGCTTTGTAAATATTTTCGCCGCACAATAAATTCAACACACGCAAATTTTTATTGGTGTGGACACATCTTAAGAGGTGAAAACCGCTTGAAAATGTGCAAGTTAACAACCTTGATTTATGTGTACCTTTACATTTCTTTATATTTACTGGACTTTCTGGAGGAAAGAGAATTTCAAAATCAGGTTTGAATACAAACAAACTGTATTTGATCAAAATTCAACATGTTCAAATATAACAAATTGTAAACTTTTTTTAAATAGCTTTGAAACCTAAAAGAAAACGTGAAGCGTTCAGTATTAGTGACAAATAAAATATCATTGATACGACTGAAGTAGAAGAAAAGTTATTGAAACAGATTTATAACAAAAAAGAATCTTTGATACATAAATAGTTAAAAATCAAACGGAACATCTCCGGAAAAAACGGAAAATTCGAACTAGTTTTGCACAGACACACACACACACAGACACACACACACACACAGACACACACACACACAGACACACACACACACACAGACACACACACACACACAGACACACACACACACACACACACACACACACACACACACACACACACACACACACACACAGACACACACACACACACAGACACACACACACACACAGACACACACACACACACAGACACACACAGACACACACACACACACACACAGACACACACACACACACACACAGACA